>SJYV01017243.1:1391491-1442979 GCA_006410875.1 Neotragus pygmaeus
CCATGAAGTGATGGGACCAGATGCCATGATCTTTGTTTTCTGAATGTTGAGCTTTAAGCCAACTTTTTCACTCTCCTCTTTCACTTTCATCAAGAGGCTTTTGAGTTCCTCTTCACTTTCTGTCATAAGGGTGGTGTCATCTGCATATTTGAGGTTATTGATATTTCTCCTGGCAATCTTGATTCCAGCTTGTGTTTCTTCCAGTCCAGTGTTTCTCATGATATGCTCTGCATATAAGTTAAATAAGCAGGGTGACAATATACAGCCCTGATGCACTCATTGCAAATTAGGTTTAAGGCCCAGAAAATCCCTTCTCCTTTGTTTATTAAAAAAAAAAAAAAGTAACCCCAAAAAACTGTCTGAGGAAATAAATTTCCTGGTGGTCCTGGACTCTGCACTTTTCACTAGGAAGGTGAGAGTTTAATCCCTGGTTGCATAACTAAGGTTCCACAAGCCTCCCAGCAGTGGGCCCCCAACCCCTACCCCCAAATGTATCTAAAATCTAAATGCAGGAGACCTGGGGCCAGTGAGTCTGAGCTTCTGTTATATTGATTGCCCTGCCACTATGTAGTTGTGTGACCTTGGGCAAGTTACTTAATCTCTCTTGAGTTTTATTTTCCTCCTTTCTGCAAGTTGGGAGTGCCAGTTTCTGGCTCCATAAATACTAGGTGTTAACTTCCATTAAAAGAAAAGTCTTAAAAAAAAAAAAACGAAAAGAAGAAACATTTTCTACTCATAGGAGAGGAAGACTTGGTAAATTGAGAGCCTGCCACAGTAGCTCTTGATACATGAGAACTAGATTACACAATAAGGGCATTGGGTGCTATAAAAGCAATAGTCTGGATTCTTTTATCCTTATCCTTTATCATATTTGTTCAACTTTGAGCTGATATTGTAAGCTGTTACTTTTTTTTTGGTAAATGTGAGATTATTTTCCCCAGGGTTCTGGAGCTTGGAAATGTATGGATAGATATTCTAACTTGAAAGGCAGCATGAATGTGGATATAAACCATCCCAAATTAGAGTAAGAGATTTTAGCACAGATACTGGAATAGAGAGTAAATAATAATCTGTTTTTTCTCTAGTTGTCATTCAAACCTGCTTAGTGAATGAATCTGAACCTATGCTTAGGATAAAATGTAATTAAAGTATAATTAAAGTTTAAGTGCATTATTTTTAAGCTGTGTCCTGATATATTTGCAAGGGGTAAGCAGTGATAGCAGTATGCAAATCTGGGACATCTGAGTCTAAAAATAATCTTGAAGTACTAGCTTGGAAGAGTTCTGTACTCCTTTGATTTAGCTTCAAGTAACATTTAGGAAGAACACAGCAAGAGATTGATAACTATGTTCTTCCCTTGCAGTGGGTAATTCCAGAACTGGTTGGCCATACTCTCATCACTGTACTAATGCTCATTTCATTGCACTGGTTCATCTTCCTTCTCAACTTGCCTGTTGCCACCTGGAATATATATCGGTGAGTACTTTCTGTTTATTGTTTTGTTTAGAGAAAAAAATTTAAGATTTGACAGCTTTCTTTTCTCCAATAAAACATACGCTAGTCATAAATGATAGCAGAACGCATCATTAAATCAGCACACATTTTTATTCACTTTGGTATATTGGGCAAGTAGCAATTTGCATGGCTCAGTCTTATAGTAAAAACACAAATTTACATGTGTAAGTTAAAAAAATATTTAATGTTGCACTGTCTAAAGACTTGTGAGTTGTTTTTTCCTTATCTACCTTTTTTCTTTATGAATAATAAAAAACCTGAGAATATAAGGTCTTTATTATTTATATCTGCAGTTTTTAATTATAGTACATGAAATGCTCTGAAGAAAATTTCATTTTAAATCTTGCATGTTAGATAATGTAAAAATGTTATCCAGATATTCATGTGGGCTACTAGGATTTGAGGGAGAATTTAAGATTTGTGGACCTCAGAGAGCCATTGCATTTCTCAGAAGCCATAATTGAGAAACCTAATGGTGAGAAACCCAAGGTTGGACTAGAAGAAGCTTGAACATGAGAGAAGGAAGAGGTCATGAACAGTACTATGTTAGGACATGCATGTTGTGCAGATGGTACACAGTGTGAATGCCGAAGCTCAGATGCTGAAACTCACCAATGCTCTCAAAATTACCCAGTTTTCTTACTTGTAAAAGGAATCATTTAGGAAGAAGATTATCATTTGTAATACTGTGTACAGTGGTATTCCATAAATATGAAATGTTATATGTTATCAGGAGCCCCATAGACTTCACAGTGTGTTAAATGCAGTGTCTTCAAGAGGTTTTAAGTTTGAGTCTGTGGGAACACTGAATTGAATTGGTCTGGTCTGGGGACTAGGTGTGTGCTTTCCATGCCCTTTATCTTCTGTACCGACTTTGTAGCCCTAGTCTCCCCGCACTGCGGTCATACCTCCATCACTATAAAAAGTACAGTTCTTATTTGTCAAAATAGTATTATTTAATTTAATATTTAGATGTAAATTAAATCTAAATAGAATTTATATTTTAATTAAATCTAATATTTTTTTGAGTCATATAAAGTTAGGCACTGCATTTGTGTCTGAACTGTCCATTTATAGTCTTCATTGAAGAAGAGTTTTATTTTACCACAGTAGCATTTATTCTAAATCATTTCTGTCTTCTTGAAGTTGTTCTTTTAAGATAAGTACTGTTTATTTATCATGCAGATTGAGAAACATCTATTGATCAGCAGGAGCATCACATATGAGTGTTCTATTCAGGGTTTCCTAGGTTGCACTAGTGGTAAAGAATCTGCCTATGCAGAAGATGTAAGAGATGCGGGTTCTATCCCTGGGTCAGAAAAATTCCCTGGAGTAGGAAATGGCAACCAATCCCATGGATAGAGGAGGCTGGTGGGCTAGTCCATAGGGTCACAAAGAGTCGGTCATGACTGAAGTGGCTTAGGATGCATTCTGGATGTAGAATCTCTCTTTTTAGTGTCATCTGTGAAGTGGGAATAATGCTTGACACTACTCTTCTTACAAACACGTTGTGAAGGTGCGGGGAATTGCATTAATTAATTTAGAACTTTGTAGGTAGAGAAGTTTCTAAGAACTTGATCAAGTTGATTTGGTCTTTGTGGCTCCTTTCACTTGTCTCAAGGAAGATGGCTATAGATATTACTGATTCAGTAGTTTTTTACAAAAAATGAGTAAAAGGGTCTTAGTACATAAAATATCCTTCTCTAGAATATTAGTGGATTTGTTTCAGAGGGCAGAAATTATACCAAAAATTAATAGTATTGTATCTTTCAAAGGAAAACTTAAGTCATGACCTGTGGTGATATCATTATAATACCCTGTCAATATATGGTCTGAATATAACTATGACTGATTCATTTTTAGAGTTTGATTATTGCTGGTCACTTATTTTTAAATGTTTATGCTGATGGTTTGATTTTCTTTCTAATGTATGTACATCCTTTAATTTATCAGGTACATTATGGTGCCAAGTGGTAACATGGGAGTATTTGATCCAACAGAAATACACAACCGAGGGCAGCTGAAGTCACACATGAAAGAAGCCATGATCAAACTTGGTTTCCACCTGCTCTGTTTCTTCATGTATCTTTACAGGTGCGTTTACAGTCCTCGTGGCATTTCCCTGGATGTCATGCCTGCTTTTGATGGGTGAGATATTACTATTCTGTGAGATTTCATTTGGACATTGCAGAACTTTTGAGAGTTATGTGAATTTCTTGTGACTTACGTAGATTTTTTTTTTAATGTCATTGAATCAGCATTCTGTCTGACCTGCAGCAGAGTTACTTCTTAGCTGTGGAGGCTGTCCACATGCTTAAACCTGTCTTTGCTCTTCTTTCCCTGCCCTAGTGTCCAGTTATGAGGTCTTACTGCCTGTTTTAAGCATTTCTAGATGTCCTCCCGGAGAGTTTCCCCGTCATGGGTATTATGGGAGTCAGACCACTGACAGCAGTTCTCAACAGCTTTTATCCATACTGGGCTAATCTTTCTGGTGTTAGGGAATTTAGGTGTGGTGGCCTTCTCTCCAAGATGCAGGTGGTCTGTTGTGGTAAGATTGCATCAGTCTTCCAGTTAGATGTCAAACACTGCAAGCCTTATGCTATCCTGCTTTAAAATTAAATTTATTACCTAAAGTTTTAGAGATAACATGGCACTTCTTTCCTTACCCATTATAGACCCATAGGATAGACCAAAGAATAGAAAAAAATTGTCATGTGTGTGTATGATTTGATTAAGCCTTTAAAAGGCTAGAAGTCAAGGCTTAACTTTTGTATCCAAGCGTAATTACATCATATTTGTTTTCCTGCGGTAAATTTTAATTTTCATATGGGCATAAGACTAGTAGGAAAAAACTTGTACTGAATTAAACTCCTGTCACTCAAAACAGTCCTAATAATTAGAAATTGTACATAGATAAGAATTTCTAAAAATTGCTATTTTTTTCTGAAATAGCTTAGAAGTCAGAGCCATTTTAGCCTTTGCCTGAAAAAGCAGGCTTCCTAAAATTCTTTTTCTGTGCTGATTCTACCCACTAGCATAAATTAGATTGAAATTAGAGTTCAGATGGTTTCCTTTTTACTATTTATTTGCTTTCCTATATTTAAAAAAATAGGACCAAAAAAGCACAGTAGTATCAGTTTCTGGTTCTCATACTCTTTCTTATTGCTAACGTGTTTAATTTTTAATCCTAGCATTAAAGATGCAAAGATCCTAGCATAAAGAATAAAAAGCAAAGAAGTTTAATATTAAGAATACAATGATACACCTATTCTCATTTTTATTACTTTTAAAGTCAAACCATATGAAGGTATCATTACCATCATATATGTTGCCTTGTCTTTGTCAGAGGCAAAAAGCAAGGTGGTTATCCTTTCTTCATCCTCCTTTCCCCTCCAGGTTTTATGCTTTTGGAGACTAAACTAGAGTGGATGCCTCCTGAGTCTTGATAACACATGCTTCTGGAGACATCTAGGGGCAAAGCCAGTGTAGTTACACTTCCAGGTGTAAACATAGGATTAGGGAACAGTATCTTGCTTAGTAGGAAAGTGTTAGGATTTTAAAATTGACAAGACTTTCTTAGTTCTTAGCTGTTGAATTTAAAGAGATGGGAAGATGGACTGAAGACTGGGGATTGGAAGAATCAGAAAGCAGTTGAGGGCAGGTTTAAGGAAGGGTCCTTTACAATGAAATAAAAGATAGGCAACCTATAAAACTGGTTTGACTGAGGAGCTACATTCCTCACTGAATGCGTACTTTTTCTTTCTTTCCCCTTCCTTTCCCCTTCCCTTCTTAGCTTATCATTTTTAGCCATGGTGCTGTTACCATATTCCTTGGCATTTCCCTGTAGCCCAGGGATTCAGGATGGAAGAGTAATCTCAGAAGATGTCCTTGTAACACTTTTTCTTAGGTTTTGGTTGTTGTCTTTAAAAAGTGTTTATAATTCTGAATCACCAATTTCTAATGTAGGGATTTATGCTGCTCCTTCTAGATCACCTGCCACTACTTGCATGGTGTGTTGCACCATGGCACCTTGTGGACACTTGGGGTTTGTTAAATAGAATTAAAGGGAAAAAATCCCTATCTTCTTTAGAGATTGGTGGAATCTATGCCTTTGGAGTGTGTTGAGTACTAATCTGGGGGAAGCTACTACTTCCTCATGGTGTGACCCGGGGCAAGTTTCTTACCCTCTCTGTGCCTCAGTTTCTTCATCTGAAAATGAGATAATAATAGTATCTGCCTCATGGGATTATGATACGGATTAAATGAGATAATGCACATAAAGCACTTTGATTTTTGCTGACCTCTAGTAAACTCTAAACAACACATTTAAAAAATATTAGTTACTACCATTAACTTGTGCTATGCAGTGCTTACTCTTAGTTTTGTTAAATTTGGACAGCTAATCACTTTTAGCAATAGTAATATAAGGGTATTTCTGTGTTTTTCAGTCATTTGATCTCAGAGCAAGGCTGATTCCTGTTAAAAATGATAGTCTTGTTACTCTTGTTAAATGTGATGGTTTTAATGGCATATTTATTGAGTGATCACTACATGTCAGACACTGTATTTGATACAAAGGAGCAGCACAGAATCCCTGTGTCAAAGTTGGGCCCCTGCTGATGGCAGTATGTGGGTGTCACCTGGAAAATGAAAGTGGACAGGAGCTGAGGCATGCAGAGGCCAAGGAGCTCTGGAGGGAGGCCACTGCCCGTGGCTGAGAGGCTGGCTTCTCAGAGGAGCTGCCAAAGCCGAGGGGTCATGAAGCCTGAGGAATATAGGGTGTGAGAGGAGGGGTTCCAGGAGTAGGAACAACATGTGCAGAGCCCTCCATAGAGAATTAAAGTTTCTTCCCTGGAAGAAACAGGTGAGCCTGTTTTGCCTCCCCTATGGTCCAACGTTGGTTTTTGGTTATACTCCCTACCCTCGCCTCTACCCCAGGTTTCTTCCTTTGCTTCCTTCCTTCTTTCTTGAAACGTAAGAGCCTCTTGGTGCCCCAATATAGATCTTCTTCCCTTTAGGGATTGGTTTTTGCCCAAATGAGTGTCACCTGGTGAGCCTTAGGGATGCAGGTCTGTACAGAACAGACTCTGTAGGAACATTCCTAAGGAAACATTAGTAACATGAATTTCTTCTCTCCACAGTATGATTTTAGCTTTGATAAATGACTGAAGCTGGAGCAGCCGTGGTTGAAGTCAGCCTACACTACAGTGCACAGTTGAGGAGCCAGAGACTACTTAAATCATCCTTAGAACCGTGACCATAGCAGTATATTTTTTCCTCTTTGAACAAAAAATATTTTTGCTGTATTTTTACCATATAAAGTATTTAAAAAACATGAATTGAGTTTTTGTAGCTTTCTGGTTCTCAACTTTAGCCTGAACCCCCAACATGTGAAGGTGTGTTTCATCATCTGTATATAGAAGACAGTTATTTGTATGTAGGAAGAGGACTCATTCCAGCCTTGCATGCCAAAGAGTAAAGGACATGCTGTAAACGGAAAGTGTAATAGATAAGCAAGGTGGCTCTTCAGGTCAAGAGTACAAAATCATCCTGTTAGTCTGGGCAAAGGAAGAAAGAAACTAAACTACCCTTTTGCCTATATTGTGGCAGCTTCCTGTATTTCACATGGTTTACAGATTTATGGGACTGTAAGCCAAGTATCTTTTCATAAGAATGTTAACATAAAAATGACATTTCAAAAAAAAATATATTTCTTTGCTGAATTTGTGAAGCCTTATAAGCCATTACAGGTATAATGTAATTCCTGCCTATAGAAAGGAAAATAAGCCCAAACAAATTTTATCAAGAGCTTTCATTTAAAAGCCACTGCCTCCACAATCACCCTCAAACTCATACACTCTCACTGGCTCTTGCTGGATCTTGGTTTTGTATTCTAATTGATCTAATTATATTTGATCTCTCTGATATGTCTTTTAGTGGTTTTGGAGAGGTGATTTGGTAGAAGATGCTCATCAGGTTAGATGCAGGAGTAGCTGGTCGTTCATTCAATGTCAGTGAAATTGATCCTGTCGCCAGTCTGCTTGGTGCCTGACTGATACTTCTGTCCTGCTGCACTGACCACTTTGTCCATGTCATGGACATAGCAATATCTAAGCAAACTCGGTTCCTTGGAGTATTTGTCAGTTCTTGCAGTTGTTGAGAGAAGTAACTTCTTAGGTTCTGTTTGCCAGGTGAAGTAAACCTAGCATTTTATTCTTAGTTCTCCTTTGTGTTTTAATGTCTCTTAGGTGCTGGTATTTATGTGAAACATAGCTGTGTTTTATGACAGAGTCCAAAGATATTCTTCAGTCTGTGGAGGCAGAATTGGCTAGCCAGATAAGTTGTGTGGTCACCAAACATCAAATGTTGCATGTCTTTTCAGCCTTGGACTTGGCCTTGGCTTGGCAGAAGCCAGAGAGCCACTAAGCAAAACTCCGTTTATGGACAGACCCACATTTTGAGGATGGTGGTATGCCCTGGCCACACGTGAAAGGAAGGGTGAAACGGTAGCAAAGTAAACTTGGTCTTTTGTTCTGCAAGTCTCAGAATTTGCTCCTTGGGGTTATCTTGTATTTCTTCCAGGCAAAGAGCCAAGGAGCTGTAACATAGAAGTTAGTTTGTTTGCATCTCTCTTACCTTTTCTATCTTAGGCACTTTCCTCTGTTTAAAAAAAACTGTCACTTACTCTGGCTGTATCCCTAACTTCCAGTGCCTCTAAATGTTCTGCTCAAGCTTTTAAAGCAGTGAAGGTGTTGGAAAATTTAGAACTGAGAGATAAATAAGCTACTGAAGGAAGCTCAAAGGTAGTAGAAGACTGTTGAACAAAATGTTTTACCTTCTCATTCAAATATTCTTTTTAAAAAAATGCCAATATTCACAATGTTGTGTTTCATATCTATAGCATAGTGATTCAATTTTTATTTTACTTCATTATAGTTTATTAAAGGTATTGAATATATCAAGTATTCCCAGTAACCAAAATAGAAACTCCATGTAGCTGAGAGCATCTGGCTGTCAGTTTGCATGTCGCTGGGCACAGAGCAGAGGCTGAGCAGATCAGAAAGTTGCCTTGTTTACAAGACAGGAGCTCTTCTGAAACATTAACTGTGGTTAAAAGCAAAACCCCCTTTCTTCTATTGCTTGTCTGTATCAAAGCCAGGAAAGGGGGTGACTCTAGTTTTCTATTTTTTAGGGGCTCTTCTACAAATGATGAGAAGAGGAAAAGAGCAGTGACTTTTAAGAGCTGTGGTTAAGATGCTAAAGGTTAATTTTCTATGCTTTTATCTGATTGGAGAGTTGCAGAGGCCCTTAGAAATCTTTTGGTCTAACTTCATCTTAGAGGTAGAGAGCAGAGCCCTGGGGACTGCATCTGGAATCCTGCTGGTTAGTCTAGTGTTCTCTGTCTCGTATAATTCCTCTTCCCTGTCTGTCTGTGAAGATAGTACCCAGGGCCCAGCCAGTGAAGGCTGCAGTGGTGTGCTCTGGGTGCAAAATATTTTATCTGTGTGTTCTGTCTTTTTCATTCCCTCCCTTCAGTGGTAGCAGGTGCCCTTACTGATCATGGGACACTCAGCTAAGAAAGCTGAGGAAGGAAGAAAGATACAGCTTGGTTTTTCAAAGCCTGACAGCCACCTTTTCATGCCACACAGATGACAAAGGAATAATATTGTCCAAATCTGCTTCCCCACATCTGAACTTTGAGAGATAAGAAGGCTCCCCAATGGAACTTTTTCTTCTGTGGCTCTCACCACTTTCTATCTGGTATTATGGTCATTTATACGCAATTCATCTCTCCTACTAGACTGTACACTCCTGGAGGGTAGAGTATATTCTTATTTATGTTTGTATCTTCTTCCTGTTGCTCCTGGTACCTAACACAGTGCCTTGCACACAGAAACAACTGACTGTTGGATGAATGAATAAATCTGACGTAGAAGAAGGGGGATGGACTTAGGAAGTAGACAGTTCTGGGTTCAGGTTTTCAAGCCCTGCATCTACCAGTTAAAGTTACTAACCTTCTCAAGCCTCAGTTTATTCATATGCAAATTAAAGGTGATACTACTTACAAGAAAAAAAACAAGTAAATCTGATTGTGTTGTTCTATTGCTCTTTCAGCTTGAAGTCTTAACTGATGTCCTTTACGTCAGAGAAGTCAGAAGTAATGGAGCAACATAATCAAAGTCTACCGTCTGTTTTCGAGGCAGTCACATTATGGAATGTTCTAAGACATGCTAGGTTAGGAAAGGAAACAGCTGTATTTGGTGCACTTGAGACTTGTGAACTTTACTCACAAGTAATATTTTGTCAGTAATTGTGATAAGAATTATTATGTACTAGGTATAATTTATTCTCAAATGTAAATAAAATTGTTCTAATATATGGAAACAGGCAGCAAGACAGAGAAGGGAAATCTGAAATTCTATGCTTATTATCTAGATTGGTGCCACCTGAATGTATGTACTTTAGGCCAAATTTACTATTTTGCAATGTAGTGTAACAAAACTTGAAGTATTCTTGGTGTAGTGACACTACAGTGAATAAGGTCATTCAGAGAATGGGCTGTTATGCCTTTTGAGAACTTGTCAGTGAAGCCTTTTGGTTTTAAGCCATATTTACCATGAAAATTCTGATAGTAGTCAAACTGTTTTGCTCTAAATATAGTCTGAGGACTGAGGGGCTTTCAAAGCCTTAGGGATTAGCATTGTGAACTGCAGTAACCACAGTAATAATTACCTTTAGGACATAGATGTTAAAGGGATTGATCACTAAGTTGGTACTGAGCTCAAATTCTCTTCAGAATAAATTCTTTGATAAAAGCTGTTTTTGCTTTCAATTGCTTCCCTCTGAAGCTGGGTGAGGAAGAGTGAGTGGGTGGGCAGTCCAGATCAGCTAGCTTAGAGTTTCAGAGGTTTGACTGTGTCTTCGGTTTGTTGCTTCCATTTACAGAGCAATCTTGGTTTCATCTGTATTAGTTCCCATTCAACATTAGTGCCTAGTCAAAAAGTTGAGTCAGCTTAACAAAAAACTGAATTTGCTGTTCTCCAGCAGAGCACCTTGTGTGTAGAGGTTGAGAGGACTAGTAAGGTGCCAAGTTACACCCTACTACATCATCTCTCTCCAGCCATCTCTCGTATTCTTGGTTCACTTTTAAACACCCTGTTTTATCAGTCCCCACTTTGTTACTGACCCAGGGGACGTAGTTAATCTTAAATATGATATTTCAAGTACCATATACTCTCAGGGTAAGAGACTGGCACTGGAACAAGGAAGGAGCTTGCATCCTTCGTGTGTTTTCACAGCTCAGTTCATTCAAATGGATAACTGTGAAGGAGAGGATGTAATAGGAAATCAAGTTCTAGAGTCTGACCTTATCACTTGATCTGATCAGCAGCCTGTTTCACAGACTGGATGCAAACCAGGTGAGGGTTGAACTTGACAGCCCAGTTAAAAGCAAGTTTGGCTGCCACTGCGTCTAATGGCTAAGAGACCTGCAGGGCAAGGCTAGGCTTCTGGCATAAGTCTGTATAAAACACTAACTTTTGGGAAGACAGTAATAGGACTCAGTTCAGTCGCTCAGTCGTGTCCAACTATTTGCGACCCCATGAATCGCAGCACGCCAGGCCTCCCTGCTCATCACCATCTCCCGGAGTTCACTCAGACTCACGTCCATCGAGTGAGTGATGCCATCCAGCCATCTCATCCTCTGTCGTCCCCTTCTCCTCCTGCCCCCAATCCCTCCTAGCATCAGAGTCTTTTCCAATGAGTCAACTCTTCTCATGAGGTGGCCAAAGTACTGGAGTTTCAGCTTTAGCATCATTCCTTCCAAAGAAATCCCAGGGTTGATCTCCTTCAGAATGGACTGGTTGGATCTCCTTGCAGTCCAAGGGACTCTCGAGTCTTCTCTGACTAGTCCACGTTAATTGGTAATTTTCTATTTTACCAGCTACAGTAATCAAATGTAAGGGCATTATCCATAACCTACTACCTTCCCTCCCTCACCTATTTGAAGCCAGTACCAGACATTACATATATAAGGTTCTTAAAACACACACACACAGTCCCAATATCATACATGTTGGTAACTACTTAGTACTAAATAGCCAATTGGTGCTCCGATTTGCCCCACTGGCTCAAGTTTTACAATTTGTTCACATCAGGATCCACCAAAGATCTGTACATTTCACTTGATTAGTCTCTCTTAAGGCTCTTAATCTACTAAATTCCCTCTTTTTTTCCTTTGCAATTTGTTGAAGAAATGGTTTCATTTGACATAGCAATCAAGTCATTTGTTGTGTAGAACTTGTAGTATTCTGGCTTTTGCTGACTGCATCCTCTGCCATAAACTCTTAAAAAAAAAAAGTTTGTAATTTTACTGTGTACATTCTCACCCATCACAATGCTGTCTGATAAGATACTGTTAGATCCTTTCTTAGGTAAGGGAACTAACTTAAGTACTTGCCTAAAGTGACACGCAAGTTACAGGATTTGTATTCAGGTCTGATGATTCCAAAACCACTACTTCTAACCACTACTTTAAAAGTAATTGAGATATTCATATTTACTGTGGAGGTTTTCTTCTATAAAACTTCATGAGCCTGTTTTATTATATGGAGAAATATCTAGAATTTTAAAGGTGTCATTTTCTTCTATGAACTACACAGTTAATTAGAATGAGTCAAGTGTGCCCTTAAATGTTGTACCTATCTTTGACAAGTTTTAAGTCAATTTTTAATCCAGGGTTAAGTGGCCATCTACAGACGAAGTAAGGTTTGTATGACATAGTGGCTAAAAGCATAAGCTCGGGGGCACCTAGCTTTGAATCCCAGCTCCTTCATACCAGTGAATTTATTTAAACCTACTTCCCTCATTTGTAAAATGGAAATTAGTATTTGCCCCATGAGGCTACCTTGAGAATGAGAATTAAATGAGAATGAAATGAGAGGCTCATCCACAGTGACTGGCCTAAAGCAAGCACCAAATACATTAGCCCAAAGGAATACCTGTTCTGTAATCGTGTTACTTAACCAACTAGTGTATAGCTTTGTGGTTAAGCGTATCTGACTCCTTCAACCCCATGGACTATACCTATACAGTCTATGGAATTCTCCAAGCAATTCAACTGGAGTGGGTGGCTGATCCCTTCTCCATGGGACCTTCTCAACCCAGGAGCTGAGGGGGTCTCCTGCATTGCACGTGGATGAGCTACCAGGGAAGCTTAAACGCTGTGGTTGGCCCCTCTCAATACCATTCTTGCTCCTTTTAGTTCTTGGTTTCACTGCTAAAGTAATGTAGCACAGTCCCAGTTTTCAAAAACCACCAATGCGTGCCAGCTGACAACATAGTTACCTCATGTGTTAACAAATCTGACTCATGATCTGAAGATGGCTTAGAAATCTAAAAGTTAAAGCCTTCAGTTGAGTCCCACGTGCACCTGGATTTAGGAGTTAAAATCACAGGTTTGGGAATCAAAATGAATTTGAAAATCCCAATGCTACCACCTATTAAACTGTATTAGTTTTCTTAAGCCTGAGTTTGTCACTGAAAAAAAAGTGAGGAATACTTGCTTAAGAGTTAGAAGTTTGAAAAGGTCTTCATGTGGATCCATTAACGGGGGAAAAAGAACCCACTTAAACATAGTGTGAAAGAACTTTTAGAACAAATTTTTCATTGATAGTAAAATCAAGACCCTTCTGGATTCACAGGCTGAAAACTGGTATTTTTCCATTTAGGGGATGACAGAAGGTTAGTATTTGGAAACTATTTGGTACACAACTCCCAATTCAATATGTAGCTGCATTTTAATATATTGAAAAGGAAATGAAGCCACACAGGACTTAAATGAAGAACATTAATATATTTGAATTGTAGATACAGTCTATCACTACGGCTAATTCTATCTTAAATAAGATGTTTTCCCGGAGGCTATAAAAAGAAAAAAGGCTTGGACTCATTACATCTACTTAATGCAGTGACCAAAGAAGCCACTAATCTTCACACCAGAAAAGGAAATGCTCATGGTAAGCACACTTATCGGGTGAAGAGCCCACTGCCATAAAACCAGTGGCAGGCACCTAGAATTGTTGGAAGTATTGACTGATCACTCCCGTTTTCTTGCTTAGGAAATCCCATGGACAGAAGAACCTGGGGGGCTGCAGTCCATGGGACTGCCAAAGAGCCGAATATGACTCAGCATGAGTATGAGTGACAGGATGATGGGGTGATTTTGTTTGCTGAATGTTTACAGGTTTGTCTTTCTGGAAAAAATGTCAAGTCATGAAATGATGTAACTAGAGACCAACTTTTCTCTTGCTTAAGTGGAAGAGAATTGTGTTTTTAAAATACAACTCTCTTGTTGTCAGATTTATTAAGGTTGGGAAGTTTTCTATACCTGCTGAGATCTGGCATGAAGCTTTAAACAGGGATAATCTGACTGAGCTAAATCTGCCAAGTGTAGCTGTATATTTAAAGACTCAAGTAGAAAAAGTTTCTCTTGCCTGTTGATCAGAGCAAGTGGCAGCCATACCTTTGAAGAGGGGAGCAGTGTGTGGAAGCACTACTCTGTCTCACCAGTGGATCTGCTATCCTAAGCTGACTCTCCACTCACTACCTGAAAAATAAAGATTTTCCACATTTGAACTTCCTTCTACTGTGCAGAATGTCATCCTTAGCAGTAAAAATCATAAAGCTTACTTCTGTAGTTCACTGATGGGCAACTGGTTTTCATTTTCATAAATACAAGTGTACTACATAGCTTTGTATATATTGAATGTATTATCCAAGATCTCTAAAGAACTATATATGTTATGAAATAAATTTTAATTTCAAATTGGAAAGGTATTTTTGTCCCTTGTCAACATTTCCACTGCCTAACTGCACAATTTCAGATGTAGTAGTATTTTTGAAATTTTTCCAGTCCTGTGGCTACTGCTTGGTCTTCCAGACTTGCGGACATACTGAATGCAACACCTTGATGGCATCATCTTTTAGGGATTCCATCGCATCCACTAGCTTTAACAGCAGTGCTTCCTAAGACCCAGTTGACTTCACTGCACAGAATGTCTGACTGACTGACCACACCATTGTAGCAATCTAGTTCATTAAGATCTTTTCAGTATAGTTCTCCTGTGTGTTCTTTCCATCTCTCAAGCACCCACTAGGTCTCCACCATTTCTGTCCTTTATTGCGCTCTCTTTGGGTGAAATGTTCCTTTGGTATCTCCCAATTTTTCTGAAGAGATGTCTACCCCTTTCTGTTGTTTTCTTCTAGTTTTAAGCCTTTTCACTGAAGAAGGCCTTCTTGTCTCTGTGCTGTTCTTCGGAGCTCTGTGTTTAGTTGGATATACCTTTCCCGTTCTCCCTTGCCTTTTGCTTCTTTGTTCAGCTCTTTGTAAAGCCTCCTCAGATAACCACTTTGTCTTCTTGCTTTTCTTTTTCTTTGGAATGGTTTTATTCGCTGCCTCCTGTATATTATGGACCTCCGCCTGTAGTTCTTCACGTAGTTAATTAGATCTAATCTCTTAAATCTGTTACCGCCACTGTGAGAGCTGGACTGTAAAGAAGTGAAGTTTAAGTCGCTCAGTCATGTCCAACTCTGTGACCCCATGGACTATATACAGTCCATGGAATTCTCCAGGCCAGAATACTGGAGTGGGCAGCCTTTCCCTTCTCCAGGGGATCTTCCCAACCCAGGGATCGAACCCAGGTCAAGGCAGACTGCCAAAGAATTGATGCATTTGAAGTGTGGGGCTGGAGAAGAATCCTGAATGTCCCTTGGACAGCAAGGAGATCACACCATTCAATCTTAAGGGAAATCAACCCTGAATACTCACTGGAAGGACTGACGCAAGCTAAAGCTCCAATATTTTGGTCATCTGCTGTGAACAGCCAAATCATTGGCAAAGTCCCTGATGCTGGGAAAGATTGAGAGCAGAAGGAGAAGAGGGCGTCAGAGGATGAGTTCGCTGGTTGGTATCACTGATGCAATGGACATGAACTTGGGCAAACTTCAGGAGATGATGAGTGACAGGGAGGCCTGGTGCACTGGAGTCCAAGGGGTTGCAGAGAGGCGGACACGACTGGGTGACTGAACAACATTTTTGAACATGCAGCTTATGATTCCTTTAAAATGCAAATGTTCCTGAAGATTTTCTAAATTAATCCATAATTACATACAATAGCTCTTTAAAAAATAACTGGCTAAGCAGTGCTTTGTTAGACACTGTTAAATTCCAGGTGAATCTATGGATGTCAAATTCAGCAAACTGATTGTTCTAGGTAACAAGTACTATTTAAACACTCAGACTAATGGCTATTAGATTTAACACGGCTACAATTACTTAATTATTCATTCTGTTTATTGAATTAAAAAGGAGTACAAACAATTGATTAAGTGCTATGCACTGACATGGAAAAAGTGTATTAAAAAAAACAAAACAAAACCAGGAAAGCAAATCAAAGTTAACGTAGTTTCAGTTGAACAAAAATTTAAAGACATATACTACACATTTATAAAACAGAAGTTAACAAAGGGTGTTTTGTAAGTAATTAGTAGAACAAGTGAAAATAAATATACCAGAGACCTGAAGTTTTTTATGCTTTAATGAAATAACAAAGCAAAGAAATTTAAACTACTAAATATAATCTGAGTCAGTTAAAAACAACCCCCCCCCCAATTTAAGAACACAATCCTTTGAAACATTTAATCAGTCCATAGCAAATAATTATTACATACCAAAAGCTCTAAGTGTTAACTAGTTCCACCACAATGCCATGTAAATCTTGACAATTTAGAAATCTTGAGATCAACACTTAAGTTCTTTTCTTGATCTCTACAGCTTGGTTTGTAAATAGACACATGCTTTTGTGGATCTATTCCCCCGCCACACACACACATTTTCAAGGAGCCAATAATATTTTTTCCACCTGTGCCTAAAAATGTTCCGATTCAGTTTTAGCACATTGACCCTGATGATGAAAATGTTTTAAGTTAAAGATGGGGACACAATTTCAATCTTATAAAAATATACCAGTATTAACCAAACCTTAATTCGGAGAGGGCACTTCACACGTGCACGAGACTGTCAGTAAAACTGCTAAGAACCCAGAACAGCTGCTCCTAGGGCTTAAGTACTCTCTCTCTTTCATACAGATACAACACACACACACACATTTTTATACTATTAGTTTCATTAAATCCAGGCTATCTGGATTAAGTAGATAAAGGATGGGTTGTGTTTTTGCAACTATAGGTCAGCTACTATAACAATAGCTTAACACCACCAAAACTTTTCAATTAAGTTCACCCTGTTTTTAGAAAGTGTCTAAGTGTAAATGCAAATTCACCTCTTCTCTTAATGTTAGCGGTTCATATTAAATCAGGTATGGTCTTTGAAATGGAAGTAATGTTTTCGGGAACAACTCCCAAAACGTTGCTAAAATTTAAATGAGAAAGTAAAACAAAACCAAGATAGACATTTTAGATATGGGACAAAAAGGATATTAATAAAAATGTCTTCTTTCCTCCTCATTCAAAAGCAGTCATTCTTCTGCTGTGAAAGAAACTGACATGGATATTTCCCTTTCAAGAAATGTAAGATATATTTACCAATGTGAGCAGAGGTGTTAGGGTCAGTTCTTGTGTGCAGGAACCTAAAAAAGAGAATTTCAAGATGGGGAGGGGTGGGGAAAAAGGGTTTTCTATTAATGTCATGGAATGCCACTCTAAAGGGACAACACTCCTAATAATAAAAATCACCAAATTACTACTAGTGTGATTTCAGATTAATAAAATATTGACAAGTCATTTTAATTAGTTTATTTTTAAAGTTAGGCAATCCCTTTTTGTTCTCCCACCCACTAAAATGGGCCAATTTGTAGGGGCATTTGCAAACAAAATTTCCTGTTTAAACTACTTACCTGGTTAAATAGAACATTTACCTGGCCAGTAACACAAGTGTAGCTAGCATGAACACTAATAAAATACAGAAATAAGAACTGAGGCCGTCTTCCCTCCCAACTAATTCCCTACTCTTAATTCACCACCCACACACCCATTTTAGGAACCCCATATCCAACACTGTACTATTAATAACCAGTTATTTGGAGGAAAAAGACATTTAATTTCATACGTACTCTAGCCCTTGATCAATGAATAGTTGAACAACAAAAACATTTTCAAGCACATGGAAATGAGCCTACTAACCTGATTTTTCTCTATTTTGATCTATGTGCAAAAAGTATTGGTACTTTTCAGCTTATACATTTGTTAGTATCTTGCAGCTGGCTTGAAAATACTCTCACCTCAAGCCTAGAGACTACAGCACAATCAGAGGTTTTAGCTGACAGCTATGAGTTAGACCATCCTGCCATCAGGTTCTTTGTGCCATAAAATCCTAGGTTTCTTCACGTACTTCACCTTTCTAGCAGTCACTGCACGGCACATGCATGAATAGACGGTTACAGCAAGTTGGCACCACAAAGTACCACTATACGTAGGAAGCTGCCAATTCAGACAGACCTGGAACACAAACTCACCTAGCTGCTACAGAAACCTTTGCATAGTTGTTACTCCATTTTAATGGAGTTATGTTCTTGTAAAATGTGCCTCACTTTGCCTCCACTTTTTAAAAGTGTTCTTAAACTGTACTTCAGAAGCACTCTGAAAACTCAGATCTAGGGGTGGTTGGGTGAAGGACAGTAGACTCTGAGTGCCAAATTGCCCCTGAACGGGCACAAATCCCAGTGAATGTTACAAATGTACCATGGCACACTGTAATGAAATTCGTAAACAGCTGTGGAGTTTCTATGCCCACATTTTGTTAGTGATGTTACCATAGAGATTGGGGTAATTAATGGCTGCAGGGTATACATGAATCACTTAAAATATGAATGGATTTAATTGTACTGAGGTAAACAGAAGTTGCCACTTAATTATATACAGTTATCAATGAAGATTTTATTCAAGCTTAAAGTAAAAAGTAATTTTAGTTAAGAAAAATGAAGTACCAGATAAACTGTAACATATAGTTATTTTAACTTAGAAATATCAAAACAGGAATTCTTGATTCTCTAAGTGGTGGTCTCTGCAAAATGGAGCTTAAAGAAATCTTTTACATTACCAATTTGATAAAATAATCTGCTGACCACGATCTGTCATCTCCTCTTACTATGAGCTTCTGGGAGAATCCGAGCTATTTTAAGGCCAATTTGTGTTTTTCTTTCTTCTCCCCTTCCCTGACTTGACCATTTCTCCCTGCTACCCTCCGATTAAACGCTCCCCACCCCCATCCCACCCACCAAGGAAGAACTCCTGACATCCAAGCCTTTCTTCTTTGTGGATCCTGAAGAAGTCTGCTCATGGTAAATAATATAGATTTGGCTGGGTCAAAAGGAAACAGTGTTAAGACTTTTTCGTCACCAGAATCTTATTTTGGAGATACTCCCACTCTTCTCAATGTAACAGCTATGGTCACCATATTCAACCTCTACTGAAAAAGGGAGGGAATTTCAAAGGAGACTAAGTATGTCGTACTCAGCTGTTACGGGATTTTAAAAGCACAATGTGAACATCAGGCTTTTGGCGTATTTTAAATGTGAAATTCTCAAAAGTGCTTTTCCATGAAGGAAACCTTTCCTTAAACTAAACAGGGAGGGGAGAGGGACACTACCCACAGCACCAGTTTAGAATGAGGTTCAGTATGGCAATATCTGAAAAACTGAGGAGAAATAGTGTTTAAATTTATGTATCCCTATGTCAAAATATTATGGGCAATTAGAGAAATGATTATGAGGTTTTAAACCCAGTTTAAGTATGTTTGTAACCTGCTGAATTCTTCTAACAAGCTCAATTATACTATAAACTTCCAAAGTGGTTATATCTGCTGATTTCTACTCTCTTGCTAGATGACACCAAAATGATTCCCCAAATTGAGAACAACTTGGAACAAGCTTTGTTGAAAACTTATATGGACTACTGATCTCTCATGTTGGTACAAATTTAAAATTCTCTTTTTGAATCTTGAATTTCTTCAAGATCAGGTACCGATGTTCCTTCGGGAATAAAACAAAAGGGGGAAAATCTTCAAAGCACTACTCTGAATTTTCTGTATAATGTCCTTCAAGTACTGTTTCTGATCATGTCTCGTGTGGTATTCCAGAAGAGCATCAGTTATACTGCATATCTAAGTCATAGAGGAAACTCTTTTTTAGCTGGTTTAGATTCCAAATGTATACAAATGAAGTCACTTTAATCCTATAAATACTTCTTAATTTATTTTTAAAAAATTGTGCTGTTAACCCTTTTACGGGGCAACAAGCTATGTGAAAAGTACAAAACTTTTTGTCAAATGTAATATTGAGAGTGCTTTTGACATAGTTCACTGGTTTATCATCTGGATCAGTATATACTGCGCAACGGGCAAGGCTAGAATCCATGAACCAAGCTGCAAAGATCTCAAGCTAAATAAGGCGGAAAGATTTGGAGAAACAAAAGAAGGAAATTCTTTCCTATCCAATGTATACTCTTCAGACTAATGCACTCTTTCTATCAAGCCTTCTAAACTGTTAAATAAAGTTTTCCAAACAAGCATTTAAACTTCATTACACAGAAGAGCAACAAGAATGGTATCCTGCCAGACAAAAGGCAGGAGGGAAAAAAATATATATACTGAGTTCAATGGGTAAGCCTGAATGTAGCACAGTTCTTCACAACCGATGGGGGGATAATTCAACATGGTGTCCAACAACGTTCTAACGACGTGCTTCATCTCAACTGGTTACTATGAAGCAAGGTGTAAATGTTTGGCCCCAATCGGGCTTCAGAAATGGTTCTTTTTTCATGACGAGCATGTCAGTCCAGCTATCAATCATGTTTGTTTGCACCAAATCCCAAGCCATTAAAATACGACTAATTTTAAGTTAAACAGAAGTCGTCTGCTCCAAATTCGCCATCAACTATCCATGCTACTGCATTCCTCTGAATGAAGACAAGATGAAATGTGTATTGGGGGAAAAGAAGAAGAGGGGAGGGGGAGAAAAAAGTTACCAGTTAGAAAGTTTTGAAATCAGCATCATGACATCACAAAATATCTTAACATTAAAAAACAATCACATCAAGGCAAATTCTTGGTATTTTCATCATGATCATTAAAACTGTGTTATCTTAGGTTACATACTACAGTCTAAATCCATGATTATTTTGAATATTGGAGAACCCAAGTGAACAATCACATTGGAATCTTACACTTTAAAAAGAAATCTTGAAATAGTTACTCAGAGTAAAAAACATTTTTATGGTAGAATAAATAGAGAAGAAAGAAATAGAAGAACATCTGGCAGTCCAAGGTAAAACTGCATTATAACTATGTACTGGGTTGGTCAAAAGTTTGTTCAGTTTCCCAATTTTACAGAAAAATCCAAATAAACATTTTTGTCCAATCCAATATTGAATTCTTTTAGTGGCTCAGTTTGAAACTCTGCGATATTACCCTACTCTTTGTGTGTTTGTGGGAAGGACAATGTGTTAACAGCTCTATTGATACAATTCACATACTCTACAATGCACCCATTTAAACTGGACAATTCAGTAGTCATTAGCATATTCACATAGGACTGTACAACCATCAAGGCAATCAATTTTAAAACATTTTCATCACCATTAAAGTCAATCAACAATCCTAAGCAATTACTAGTCTGCTTTTTCTACAGATTAGCCTATTTGGGACCCTTTCCTATATATGGAACCACAATAGGTACTATTTTGTGTCGGCTTCTTTTATAGCATATTGTTTTCAAAGTTCATCCATGTTGTAGCATGTATGAGTACTTGATTCTATTCCATTTTGTACAGTCCTCAAAAAAAAAAAGTGCAGTATGGATTGCTACTTATAATAAAAGATCAGCGATTCTTTTTTTTGGAACTTAAGTATTTTTAGTTAAATGACTTATAGTATCTTAGGACACTTATGGTTTTGGAATGCCATTTCCTTAGCTTCATCTACATTTTTCCCAAATGTCTATTCCAAACAGGTATTAATTAGAAAAAATGTTTTCGAGCAGGGGAAAAAGAACTCGGAGGATACCTTAATAAAAGGCATGTAACTAAGTATCTAGTTATAAAGAAGTTGTTTTCTTATTGTAGGTATAAATGAAAATCTTTTAGTGCTATACCTATTTGCAAAGGACAACTGAAAATTGCTTAATTTGACCCAGTTCTTACAACTGGGCTGTTTGTCTCATCCACCATAATGAGTATCCACAATAATTAAATTACCAAACAGCACTGAAACTCTTATTCCACTGTAGTGGAGGCACAAACATATCCTTAAAGCTATGTCTAAAATAAATCTACTTACAAGGTAAATCTGTTACTATATACCTAGTATTTTCCTAGTTCTTTGTATCAAATGTTTATTTGAAGAAATAATTTCCAAAATGACTAATAAAATTTGAAAATCACATATAATCTGTTATAGATCTCTAAAGTATCCATGAGTAGGCCTTGAAACCGAAAAAGGGCCAACAAACACACACAAAATCAATCAAGATTTTTGCTTTTAGCTGATTTCAGAGGTATGTTAGTCAAGTCATGTCATGTCGTGATCTACAAATACAAAAAGGCCCTGGAATGTTCCGAGTAACTCAAGAGTAGTTTTCAAACTTCTTGAGCTGTGTACTCTACCTGCTTTTACCCTTGTTTTTGGCTGTGTATCTTCACCTACCAGTGAGATCTGGTACAGTTTGTACCATACAGATAAAAGCACAGAGAACATGCTTTTCAGCCATTCGTGCTACCCTGACAACCTTCCTCCTCTGAGAATAACAGAGCAGCTGGTCATCTTTCTTACTAAAAACTTAGGTGGGACACACTGTGAACAAGAAAATCTGTTTATCTGTTTCTAGGTAAATTATTTCCTTTTAAGCAAACTAAATATTTTTGCTCTGAAAAAAGAACAGGTAAGTCATTTACATAAAATTTCTCATTATCTCTTCTTTCTAACATATCTTGCTCAATTAAGCTATGTGCTTAACTGTTAGCTTTCTGGTTTTGGGCTTTCTTCTGGTATCTGAAAGTAATGGAAACACCTTTTAGACTTAGATTTGAAGAACTGGTAGCACTCTTGCCATGCTTCAGTTTTCACACTCCAGAAATGAGGACAAATACACTTCTCCATTTCTCTTATAGAGCTATACAGATATTCTGCAAGACAGTGTATATAAAGGGCCTAGCAGGTTACTAGCTACATAGGTACATGATGAATTCTAGTTCCATTCTCTTTCTCTATCCATCATGCACAGTTCATGCTAGTGTGCTACATGGTATTAACAGATAGTCATCTGTAAGGATAAAATCATAAGCAAGATCCTGAAATTGTTCAAATTTCATATACTAGCTAGTTTTCATGAGCACAGAAGTATAAAATACTTCTTGTCTAATGAAGCAAGATTTTTAGGAAGATTTTGAAAGTGGCAATACTAACTTGCCTGTAAATGAGGTAGCATATTCCTGCTTATTCTCACCACTGTCATCAATAAAACAAACAAAAAAATACTGTTGCATATTAGATTAATTAAACTCCTGTGGAGTGAGATACAGTGTACAATCTTTAAATGAGGGAGAAAATCTATTACATCCTACACTTTAAAGTACTGCCTAAAAGCGCTACAACTTTATGATAAATTAAGGCAAGGTTTCACTTGGAAAAAACCACAGTGCTGTGTGCTGGCTACCTTCGATATTCTGGTGGTCTATAAAAGGCGCTGGTCCCCATATCCTAACAGTGCCGTCATCGGAGGCGCTGGCCATCATGGACGCAATCTGTGGGTTCCAGCTCACGCAGTTGACTGTGCGTGTGTGCCCTGTCAGCTCCGCGATTGGCAGTTCACTACGTTTGTGCCAGATGTAAACCTTGTGATCTGAATAACAGGATTCAGAAAAAAGTTGGGAAAGTGTAACAGATTAACAAAAGTGATCTTAAGTTTTCTGCTCATTACAGAACATTTATCAGACCTGAAAGGACAACAAAAATAACGTGAATAACTTAATGTATTATTTTTTGAAAAATCCATTTAAATTTTAATAAAATACACATTTCCCCTGTTAAAAACGACAACTAGCTTGCAAGTCATCACAGAATCTGCAATATTCTGTAATACATAATGTATAATCACAGTTAAGACCTTTGAATATAAAGAAATCTAGGATGAAGATAAATTCTATAGAAATGAGAGATGATAGAGAAGCAATGTAGCCAAACTCAAATATGGCAATTAAGATGACAGCTAAATATTGAGTGCTTACAATGTTCTAGGTGCTAAATAACTATTATTTAATCTTCACCACCATCAAGAGGTGGTGCTTATCCCTTTTATGGATGGTGACTGATGAACTGCAAGTGTAAGCAATCTCCTCATGGTTAACAGCTGGTAAACGGTGAATCTGGGATTGAAATCCGGGATGTCCTGCTCACGTGTTTACTTGTGAGGGTAGACAGCTGTCCTACAGCTGTATCATGATATGACTGTGTGGTAGTATATTTATACTCTCATCAAGTGCCCATAAAAACCAAAAAGCCCAACAACTTTGTTGCTTTGGATAAACTAATCTTCATAAACAAAATGAAACAACTGTCTGGCACAGAGTGGTGGTTCAGAGAAAGGGCTGTAGAGTCAGACTACTTGGTCCACATCCTCCCTGTGTTCCTGACCAGGTGTGTAACTCTGGGCACATTTCCCACTCACTCCCTGCAACTTTTCTTCTGTAAATGGGGAAGCATACTTACCTCATCATGTTATGAGGATAAAATAAGTCTGTATATGAAAAAATATTTTGAACAGAGTCTTAACACACAGTAAACACCATGTGTTACCATAAAGAGTTAACTAAATGTAAGTGATGGTTCTTGAACAGACGGCAGAACCCCAGGGTTAGTTAGAGGAGGGTCCCATCTGAAGAGCTGTCACTCAATTACATGATCAATGTGGGAACTTTCAGCAGATGTGCTGCCAACTGAGGAAACTTTACAGCGGTGAATAGGTAATAAACTTGTGGTAAAAGAACATGCTCTGGTTTCAAAACTTACAAAGATAAAAAGTTGGAACCACTGTTGAACTTTTTTTTGTGTATGGGAAGCAAAAGCTAAAAGAAACTCACTGATACTGAATTTATCTTTCCTAGAAGGTATTTGTTCAGTCATTTTTGAAAATAATTTTCCTTGAATAAAATAAAACTTGAAAAAAAAATGCCCAGACTAGCTATGCTTCCCCTTGGACAGAGCAAGTTCACAAAGAAAGACTACAGGCTTTCTTGAAAAGTGAGAATGCAACCGAAATCTGGACTAAAAATGCTTCTGTGAACACATATCCAAGGAGGATATTTATTGAATATGCAGCAAAAACTAAGAAAGATCTGAGCAATCAAGGTCAGAATGACAGGCCTTATGATCAAGTTCTGCTTACGTTTATCAGTTTAAGGAATCCAGTGACAATGCAGAACAATTTATTATCAGAACAATGAAAAGGCTGGAGTAATGGCATAACTTTTAGGGGGAAATGCTTCCTGTTGCTCTATCTTATATTGACATTCATGATTTTGGGGGTTTGGAACGTTCTTGGAATATATATCTTATAAATAAACAACAAATGGATTACTGTGGACATCTTGGGAGAGAGCATATTTGCTATAACCACTTGGTGTTGAAAACATTTTGAGAGTCATTCTAAACCACCTGAGTCATGAGAATTCTAATCTCTTTCCTTCACAGTTATGTTTCATTTTTAGCCCTAAATAGAATATAATGTGGCTTAATTACATTATTCATCAGGCTTAGTTCTAAAGTTAGTTTGGGCCGAAAAAAAAAAAAAAGATTGGCATCACTAGGGATAATGGTGGCAATACACGTTTTTTAAAAGTACTTCTAGGCTACATATTATTTTTAGAAAGAGTATAGGGGATTGTCACAGTTAGTAAAGAATCTACCTGCCAATTCAGGAGACATAATAGATGTGGGTTCTATCCCTGAGCCAGGAAGATCCTCTGGAGGAGGAAATGGCAACCTATGCTACAGTTCATGGGGTCACAAAGAGTTGGACACACACAGACACAGACACATACAAACATACACATGCCAGGAAGATCCTCTGGAGGAGGAAATGGCAACCTATGCTATGGTNCTGACCCCGGGGACAGGCAAACCTCCACAAATTTCAATAAAGTTTTAGATTATGTCATTAAGCAGGATTTTCTTTATGTTCTCCTAATCATTTAGCTTCTCGATTCTTAACCTTCTCCAACCATTTCAAAAGGGTCTGAAACTGAACCTAGCCCTGATGAGACATTTGAGGATGGAAATTTATGACCAACGCATCATCTTTATAAAAAAGAAGATCAGAAGCTGATGTTTTTGGTTGTGGGGTCAGAAACCAGCACACTTAGGGGACGAAGCCTCCATTGAGTTTCCTGATGGTCTTTCTATGAGGTCTGGGGGAGAAGTGCTTTGCCCAGAAGCTGTAAGAGACAGCAACTCCCTGGGTCTCAGATCGAAGTCTTTTCAACATGCACTGAAAATAATTTCTTAATGAGATAAGAATGCCAGTGAGAAAGAATCTTCATCTGATTTGTTTTGCTAATGAGGAAGACTTAATTGATATTCTAAGGCAAATTCCTTGTGGATAAGAAATTGCCTGGGTCTCTAGTTGAAAAAAATCCCCAGATCTTCAAGTCCCACCCCGAGAATTGGTTCTGGAAGTCTTAAGGAGTCTCCAGCTGTCTGCATTTTTAATCAAGCCCCTAGGGGCTTCCCTGGTGACTGAGTCAGTAAAGAATCTGCCTTTAATACAGGAGACGCGAGGTCCATCCCTGGGTTGGGAAGATCTCCTGGAAAAGGAAATGGCAACCCACTCCAGTATTCTTG
This sequence comes from Neotragus pygmaeus, assembly GCA_006410875.1. Classification (NCBI taxonomy): domain Eukaryota; kingdom Metazoa; phylum Chordata; class Mammalia; order Artiodactyla; family Bovidae; genus Neotragus; species Neotragus pygmaeus. Next base: position 1,417,914 of record SJYV01017243.1, read on the forward strand.
CCTGGAGAACCCCATGGCCAGAGGAGCCTGGTGGGGCTATAGTCCATGGAATCGAAAAGAGTTGGACATGACTGATCTACTAAACCATCACCAGGGGATTATGATGCATGCAGGTATTTGAGGGCTGCAGGTACACTCGCAAATGTTTAACAGCCAGTTTTCTGGGAAAGAAAAGCTTGATTTGTAACATTAGTGGACGTCAGAGGCACAAATCATCCTGTTGCTGCTGCTCAGTCCTGTCCGACTCTTTGCGGCACGTGGACTACAGCACACCAGGCCTCCCTGTCCTTCACTATCCCCTGGAGTTTGCTCAGACTCGTGTCCGTTGAGTCAGTGATCTCAGCACATCTCATCCTGTCGCCCCCTTCTCCTCCTGCCCTCATTCTTTCCCAGCATCAAAGTCTCTTCCAATGAGCCAGCTCTTCACATCAGGTGGCCTAAGTATCGGAGCTTCAGCTTCAGCCCCAGGCCTTCAAGTGAATATTCAGGGTTGATTTCCTTCAGGATTAACTGGTTTGATCTCCTTGCAGTCCAAGGGACTCTCAAGAAATTAATTGCAGATTTAGGGAAGCATGGTGTTTGGATTTTTATATTCTCTCTTTTGTGATCTGGAAGAGGAAAGATGTTTGTGTCTTGGGGGTGAAATATTTCTTACATCCTGGGCCAGTTTGGTATTTTGAATGAAAGTGAAAAGCTGAAGGAAACTCCTTTATAATGATTGCATGATTCTTGAATTGCTGTGTGATGGTCCTCAGCTGTAGACCCAGAGTCTTGTGCATGCTGGTTATATATTCTTAGAGGGGTTAGATATTGTTGGTTAAAAGTCAAATAGTAAGGGCACTTGGGGAAAAGAAATATCTGTGCATTGTGTTTCCAGGCAGTTTTCTATCCAAACNTGTCTTCCTTACACTGAAAAAGAAAAAAAAAAATCAGCAATCTTAAACCCTGCCCCCCCATATTGTTAACTATTCTCAAGTCACAATCTTTTGAGACTGTGCAATATAAATGGGTAAAAAAAAAATTTAGAAACACAAATACATATGCAACAGCTGAATCTTCAGCATTTTCTATTTACAGTAAGTTTTGAAGGCAGAAATGGTCTTTTCTTCTGTTATGCTCAGGACTGTTTGAGTATGAGGACATTACAGGTATCCCCAGAATTCTGAAAGTTTGCTTTGTACCACTTGGCTTTTACAAAGATCTACATTAGTACCTGTTTTTGCCAAGCAAAAGACATCTGAAGAGGATGTTTGCTTTTACGAAAAATGTCTGTGGAAAGTGAAAACAGTGTTTCGCAGGGAGTTGTTACAGAGGCAGCATACACTCTGAAGAGTGAGAGTGGCTCGTTCCCAGGAACTACACTCAGCATCTCAGCATCAAGCTGCCATGGCTTTGAGCTGTGTGAGCACCTGTGCTTTATCTTGATTTACTTTGTGCATCCTTTAGTAAGATGTGTCCTAAGGTAACTGCTTCTTTATGCCATTTTAGCTTATGAAAAATTTCACAGGAATGATTACTTTCAGACAGCAGGGGAAACCTGTAATTAGCAGTCTACGTAAAATCTCAAAGGAGAAATTTTGAAAACTGACTTAAAAGGACCACTCTTTTAGAACAAGTCAATAACATAACACACAGTAAAACAGTTAAGCTATAATAGTCTAACTGTCCAGAAATTCAAAATTGAATTTAAAGAAGACTATACAGGCTGACTCCCTGTTGTGGCACTATGATGACACACTTCTGCTCCCTTTGAGGGGTGGAAACTGTCTTTTAGGTCAGATTCATTTTAAGCTTGAGAAGCCATCTGATCGACTCTGTGCTTTGCTACCCTGAGCCCAATCACAAATACAACACTGACTCAACACTAGTTTGATAAAAATGGCATAGACACATTTTGGGAACAACTGGGGATTTTTAAATTATGAAACAAATATTAGAGAATTATAGGTAAGATAATGGCATTTGATTATGTAGGAAAATATTACTGTTAAGGAGATACATGTTTAAATAGTGGTAAAATATAATCTTAATTTACTTCCAGATGTTTTAGGTATAGATATATAAATATGTATGTATGCATGTGTGTATACACACACAAAATGTAACAAAATGTTAACAACATCTGCTGAATCTATAGTGGCACAGATACAGGTCTTCACTATATTCACATTTCAACCTTTCTCAATATTTCAAAATTTTCTTAATAAAAAAACTGGAGTGAAATATAAATCTTACTGTAGAATTAGATTTACAGCACAGGTACATTTTAGTATTCATCTGTCTTCTATACCATCTTCTATACCATTTCTACGGAGCTTTTATCTTTACTCTTGATAAAAATCAATTTACACAGGAGTCCTTAAACTCAAAACCATATCCCGTCATCTTATACTTTTACACCCAAACTGTAGCCTGAACTATTCCCCTGCCAAGAAGTTAAAAAAAAAAATCATTTAACCAGTCAGCTTATGGAAGAAACTTAAAAACAATTAAAAATGATTAACTAGAAGGTTTCCAAAATAGAGCCAGTAGATGATAGGGTGAACTCAGTGCTGAGTTTTTCTAAAATGGAACTCTAGATAAAGTGTTTAAGTTTTCATTTAGAAACTACAATAAAACTCTTGATAGTAAGTACTGTAAACATCATTTAAATCTACTAAACGAGACTGTAACATTAAATATAGGTAAGGAAACAGTGCAACTGCCACTGGGATGGAAAGTGTGGTCATGTCCATGTTTCCACACTTGAAAGTTAAGTTTTATATAAAACTGTGCAACCTCAAAGCAACTGTGAAATCTTTACTGAGGCACAAAGTATCACAGTAAAATAGTACATTTTACACACTACAAAGTACAACATCCCTAAAAATACCTACTGATCATTCTTTCAAAAATGTTATTATGCTCAACAAAATATTTAAATTTATAAATCTGGACACCTGGGTTCCATTTGATGAATTAATTATCTTTTATAAGAAATACATCATGGGAATTTAGGTTGAATGATTTGGTTCTACAGATCATGAATAAAGTTATAACAAAGATGTGCAGTATGATTACACTTTATATAAAGACTAAACCAAGGATAAAATTTGCTCACTTGTACATTCCAAAGCCAAAGCTCAGAGCAGTCATCTGGGCCACAAGCAACAAGATAGTTGTCATCAGGACTCCACGCAATATAAGAAACGCCGTAAGCATGTCCTTCTAATGTTTTAAGCAGTTTTAGCAGGTGTGTATCCTAGGAGGGAAAACAGACAACTTCGTTAACTCTCATTTCTAAAGTCACTTTCTTTGGGTGTAAGAACTTAAATAGCTACAAAGATGCGCTTTGATAATATAGTTTAATATGAGGACATTTTCAGAGATTTTACCAATTCCCTGCCCCTAAGAGAACCTCTAACTTGCTTCATAAAGACTCATTCATGCTGCAACATCCGTTAAGCATCAACTACACACAGGGCACTGAATGCAAGATGGAAATAAAGATGACACAGACTTTGTACTTACAAGACTCTCAAGGAAACTTCAAATAGGTAATAATAAAAGCTACCCCCTCCTCTTATGAGATGTATCTTGGCATAAAATTCATCCCTTTAAAAGTATATAAGTCAGTGGCTTTTAGTATACTCAGAGATTGTGCAACCATTACTGAGAACATTTTCATCACCCTCAAAAGAATCTCCATACTAAGTGGCAGTTATTCCCTATTCTCCCTTCCTCCAGCACTGGCAACTGCTACTTTCTCCGTGGATTTGTCTATTACGGACATTTCATATAAAATAAATTATACAACATGTCCAGTTTTTTGTAACTGGCTTCTTTCACTTAGCATAATGTTTTCACAGTTCATCCCTGTTGTGGAATGTATCAGTATTTTATTCCTTTTAATTGTTGAACAGTATTCCATTTTATGCCTATACCATATTAAGCAACATCTGGATTGTTTCCACTTTTTGGCTATTATGAATAATGCTGCTACAACTATGTAAGAGTTTTTGTGCAGACCCATGTCTTTATTTATCTTGGGTATGTGTAGGAGTAGAATTGGTGGGTCATATGCCAATTCTGAGCTTAACAATGTGAGGAGCTGCCAAACTGTTTCTTAAGTGTTTAAACCACTTATTTGGTGCTAATCAGTATTAGTACTATTCACAATCAATCTCATTTAAACCTCATAAATCTGAAAGGTTAAGAATTATTCTCCTCCTCCATATTATAGAAAAGGACATGAAAATTGAGAAAGGTTAGAAACAACCTGCCTTTACTGATAGTATTATCAGGGATTTGAACCTGAGGTGCCTGACTCTAAAGCTATATAGGATGAAATACACAAACTGCAAACATGCAGTGGCAAATGAAGAGACTAGAAAATTGACATCTTTATTTTAGACTAAAGGGTTAAATTTTATCCTGCACGTGAAGAACAATTTTTAAGCTTGGAAATATACAACATACTTGGCTTTAGGAAGAGAACTCATTAACAGGGTGGAAGAAGAATCAGAACAAAGACAGATGCAGAATAAGGACACTCCTAATAAAATAGGAAAAGGAGTACGTCAAGGCTGTATATTGTCACTCTGCTTATCTAACTTATATGCAGAGTACATCATGAGAAATGTTGGGCTGGAAGAAGCACAAGCTGGAATCAAGATTGCCAGGAGAAATATCAATAACTTCAGATATGCAGATGACACCATCCTTATGGCAGAAAGTGAAGAGGAACTAAAAAGCCTCTTGATGAAAGTGAAAGTGGAGAGTGAAAAAGTTGGCTTAAAGCTCAACATTCAGAAAACGAAGATCATGGCATCTGGTCCCATCACTTCATGGTAAATAGACGGGAAACAGTGGAAACAGTGTCAGACTTTATTTTGGGGGGCTCCAAAATCACTGCAGATGGTGACTACAGCCATGAAATTAAAAGACGCTTACTCCTGGGAAGAAAAGTTATGACCAACCTAGATAGCATACTCAAAAGCAGAGACATTACTTTGCCAACAAAGGTCCATCTAGTCAAAGCTATGGTTCTGCCAGTGGTCATGTATGGATGTGAGAGTTGGACTGTGAAGAAAGCTGAGCGCCGAAGAATTGATGCTTTTGAACTGTGGTGCTGGAGAACTCTTGAGAGTCCCTTGGACTGCAAGGAGATCCAACCAGTCCATTCTGAAGGAGATCAGCCCTTGGTGTTCTTTGGAAGGAATGATGCTAAAGCTGAAAGTCCAGTACTTTGGCCACTTCATGCAAAGAGTTGACTCATTGGAAAAGACCCTGATGTTGGGAGGGATTGGGGGCAGGAGGAAAAGGGGATGACAGAGGATGAGATGGCTGGATGGCATCACCGACTCGATGGATGTCAGTCTGAGTGAACTTCGGGAGGGAGGCCTGGTGTGCTGCGATTCACGGGGTTGCAAAGAGTCAGACACGACTGAGCGACTGCACTGAATGAGCCAGCACAACAGTCACATAGTTAAGACAAGAAATGGGCCTTAAACTAACATGGTCAGGACTGAAAGAGTTTGTGGAACATAAAACTGACATGACAGAATAAGACAAAAAATATTCAAAGACTATCTCTAAATTTCTGTTTTAGGGAATAAGGATGAACGTAAACAGTGTGAAGGAAGCAGACTTTGGGAAGATTAGACTAATGGAGACCAGTTTTGGCTAATTTCAGTGCTGATGGAAATTTCAGTGATGACCTATAGCAGTTAGAAATGGGTCTGGAACTAGTCTGATAAAACCAGATTGGGAATTTATTTTGAAAATTCAATAGTTTACAATGCCATTACTTCTGATTCTTCTGTGGGAAGATGATAATAGGCCTGGGGTATTAGATCATAGTATCATTAGGTCAAAGTAGCCTGCATAATTTAATAAGCAAGTCAAGTCTTTTGGACTAGCCCAGTATCTTCTAGGAACAAACTTTCATTCATAGTGGTGTTTTAGATTTACACAAAGATTTTCTTCTAAACTAATGAGAAGCTACTACAGAAGTATTTACCTAAAAAACTAATAATTTCATGCAATTAAAAAATAGAAAGCCATGAAAGGAAAAGTTGAAAACAAATGAGAATATTAATATTATATCTTCAGAAGTACAATGCTTTTATAAAGAGTAACCTATTACAAATGGTAATATCATATTCATGCAACCCACTTAATTTTGCTTGGATTCTGAGGAGGGGAATGGGTAAAGTTCTTTACTGGGAAGAAAGGTAAAAAAAACCTGTTAAAGGAAACTTACCACTGGAATAACATCAATTCAAATATTAAGGTTCTCTATATATTCTTTCTATCCACTAAAAATACGTATTCAAAAACAGAACTGATTTTCCTCTCAAGTTTTTCAAGTAGTATTTGACATAGAAAAATACCATGATACCAAACTCTAAAACCCACTGTATCTCAGATTTAAATGTAAGCACTGACTCTGCATTTCCCAAGCTAATCTGGATGTAAAAGCCCTTTACATGTAATCACTGTTAACATTTTACATAACCAGTATTCTCATAAAAACATTTTGGGAAACAATGGCATAAAAGTCTGACGTCTTTAGCAAAGTATAGAAGATCCTCCTTGATCTGGTTGTTACTTACTTCATGAACCTCATCTCCCTAGTCTACAGTCTTCACCCAAACTGCCCAGTCATGTTATCTTTTACCTGAGGGCCAGCTGTCACGTTTTGCCTAAATAATTTACTTCTCCTTCATCTCAGACTTACTTGTCATGCTTCTTGCTTTCCAATTCCAGTAGGATCTCTTTTTTGAGTTCCTGTAGCATTCACTAAAGAATAATTACATGTATTATCAGGAGCCCAGTCTGACTTCTATCTAAAAGGTCAAGCACACAGCAGGTGCTCAATAAATACTCCCTAAACAAAAGGGACTCATACACTGCTGCTAAAAGAAAATATGTAATAAAGAAGTTCTGATATGGTTGCTTTCTTTTCAGACATGTTATAAATATCTACTGAATGAAAATACTTCTTATAATAGTTCAGTTCAGTCACTCAGTCATGTCGGACTCTGCGACTCCATGAACTGCAGCACGCCAGGCCTCCCTGTACATTATCAACTCCCGGAGTTTACCCAAACTCATGTCCATCGAGTCGGTGATGCCATCTAACCATCTCATCCTTTGTCGTCCCCCTCTCCTCCTGCCTTCAATCTTTCCCAACATCAGGGTCTTTTCAAATGAGTCAACTCTTCGCATCAGGTGGCCAAAATATTGGAGTTTCAGCTTCAACATCAGTCCTTCCAATGATAAGGTTATGATGGATCCCAACCTATTTTTCTAGTCACATTTCCCATGCTTTGCCTTACTCATCCTATTCGCTTACTAAATAGCAGTTCTTATACTTGAAAATACACTTCTTTATTTTCACTAACCACACACTGATATTCATTATTTCCTTCAATCCTGAATACAGGCAATTAACAAGGCAGCACTGGATGGTATTAGGTGACTATTAATAATGAAAATTTCAACTATTTTCAGATATTATAGCTTTGGCTATCTCAAAATTTTATGCTTGTCACTACTTTAAAATTGTTGAAGTTATCAGATCTGCTACTAGAATCTGTTACTAAGCTTATAAAAAGCAGCATATTACTATACTGTATCTGTTTTTGAACTATTTTGATAATTATATTTCACTATAACTTGGTTTACATTTATGATACATACTTGGGCTTCCTAAGTGCTTTGGATTAGGCATTTAAAAGCATTATTCTGAGGAGGGGGTCCATAGGGTTCAGACTGCCAGAGGAGTACATGGTACAATAAAAGGAAAAAAATGCCTGCTTTAAGGCAGTGTAGATTGCTCTCAAACTGACTCTACTCTTTTTAAAATATTTTCTTCTATGGCTCCCTTTCTCAAGATGATTTATACTTTCTGATTTTAGGTGACTAACTCCTAAACCAAATACATCTCAACCTATTTGGAGTCAAGACTTAATTGCTTGGCTGAAAGAAATGGACATACTCCTCTCTACAAATTTGTAGGTCACCTGGTTATAAAGAAAGACAATTTTGATTTCTGAGGAAACTTAAAGCCAAAGAATGCTCAAACTACCGCACAATTGTACTCATCTCACATGTTAGTAAAGTAATGCTTAAAATTCTCTAAGCCAGGCTTCAGCAATACATGAACAGTGAACTTTCAGATGTTCAAGCTGGTTTTAGAAAAGGCAGAGGAACCAGAGATCAAATTGCCAACATCCACTGGATCATCAAAAAAGCAAGAGAGTTCCAGAAAAACATCTACTTATGCTTTATTGACTATGCTAAAGCCTTGACTGTGTGGATCACAATAAACTGTGGAAAATTCTTCAAGAGATGGGAACACCAGACCACCCGACTTGCCTCTTGAGAAACCTGTATGCAGCTCAGGAAGCAACAGTTAGAACTGGACATGGCTCCAAATAGGAAAAGGAGTATGTCAAGGCTGTATACTGTTCACCCTGTTTATCTAACTTATATGCAGAGTACATCATGAGAAACGCTGGGCTGGAGGAAGCACAAGCTGGAATCAAGATTGCTGGGAGAAATATCAATAACCTCAGACAGATATGCAGATGACACCACCCTTATGGCAGAACGAGCCTCTTGATGAAAGTGAAAGAGAGTGAAAAAGTTGGCTTAAAGCTCAACATTCAAAAAACTAAGATCATGGCATCTGGTCCCATCACTTCATGGCAAATAGTTGGGGAAACAGTGCAAACAGTGGCTGACTTTATTTTTCTGGGCTCCAAAATCACTGCAGATGGTGACTGCAGCCATGAAATTAAAAGACACTTACTCCTTGGAAGGAAAGTTATGACCAACCTAGATAACACATTCAAAAGCAGAGACATTACTTTGCCAACAAAGGTCCGTCTAGTCAAAGCTATGGTTTTTCCAGTAGTCATGTATGGATGTGAGAGTTGGACTATAAAGAAAGTTAAACACCGAAGAATTGATGCTTTTGAACTGTGGTGTTGGAGAAGACTCTTGAGAGTCCCTTGGACTGCAAGGAGATCAAACCACTCAATCCTAAAGGAAATCAACCCTGAATATTCACTGGAAGGACTGATGTTGAAGCTGAAACTCCAATACTTTGGCCACCTCATGCAAAGAGCTGACTCATTTGAAAAGACCCTGATGCTAGGAAAGATTGAAGGCAGGAGGAGAAGGGGATGACAGAGGATGATCTGGTTTGATGACATCACTGACTCGATGGACATGGGTTTGGGTGAACTCTGTGAGTTGATGATGGACAGGGAGGCCTGGTGTGCTGCAGTTCATGGGGTCACAAAGAGTTGGACATGACTGAGCGATTGAACTGCACTGAAAATTTTAAATCAGAATACAATACTTTTCGTATGTATCACTTGAGGGGAAAGAAATGTGTGTGTGTGGGGGAAATGTTTAACAGAAGTTCCACAAATTACTAAAGATAATGAAAGGTTTGGGAAGGCAAAACGGTAAATAAGTCTTGTCTAACCTGTGTCAGAATGGTTACCTCATTTATCTGTAAATAAAATACTAACAAAGATAGCTGACTGGCAGAGACACTGAAGAGCAGTAGGTCTAGAGTAAAAATATCCCTGGATTTAAGTCTAACTCTGCCATTTACAAGCTGTGAGAGCCTGGGTATTCAACTTTTACCTTGGTTTCCTCATCTGAACACAGGAGATATTAGTATCTCAAGAGAGTTAATCAGAGGATGAAATTACAAAATGCACACACAGACTAAGTACAAATCCTAGCATGTAACACTGACCAATTCTGACCATATGAATCTCTATGTATTAAACAACACAAAAAGACAAAAAATGCTCTTGGAAAAGAATGCCATTTATATACACATACTTTAAAATTATGTACTTAATTAGATGAAAAATTACCTCTTTTTATAATCTAAACATTCATAGTTAGAATACATACCGGATCAACTTGCCATATGATAACTGTCGTATCTTTTGATCCTGTTGCTAATTTAGTGCCATCGTTAGAGAATTTACAGAACCATACTTCATTACAATGCTCCGTAAGTATCTGCTGAGTATAACATGGGAACTGCCTCCTAAAACAAATAAATCCACAAATAATTACTCTTAAAATTGATTAAGAGTAATAATAATGAAAAATGTTAAACCAATGAAACATTTTTTGCTCAGATTAAGTCAATTCATATAAATAAAAATTAACCAGGTCTTCACATTTGTCTGTGTTAAGTGGCTGGGATCAGGTTGTTCTAGAAGAAATAATGTACATTTTCACTGATATAAAAGCAACTTGGTGTGACAAACAGAATAGGCACTATAGAGAATTTGGGGTTACAAGCTTTAGTATCTTTGCCAAGCCATTTAACTCCTGAGACTCAGCTCTCTCATCTATAAAACAAGATGAATCTACCAAGGATCTTAGGGTTCCTATAAGGATGAGAAATACATCTAAAATTCCAGCAATGTAATAGCCATTCAAAAGTGGACTGCTAGTATTACTTTGGGGACAGCACAAGAGAAGTGCAATATAAGGTAGAGGCTGTAGTGGTCAAAAGTAAAGTCTTAAGAATGGGGGCAATAGAGTCTGAGAGACTCAGGTTCATATCCTGGCTACTTACTAGCTGTGATTCTGAGAAGCCTAATCTCTCTAAATCTCAATATACTTTATAGAATTCCTTATATAAGGATGAAATAAAAAGGATGAGACAATGAATGTAAAGCATTTAGACTGGCTCTGATGTTTAGCTAGTATTTTATAAAGTTGCAGTTATTATATTTTAAAGACAAAGAATTCTATGATTAATTTTGAGTTAAAGAGGAAAAAGTTAAGACTGACTATTCTCATTAAGTATTCACTTTTAAAAACCATTCTATCCTTTTCCAGTTTATCAGGACCGTTCAGTAGAGCTTCCTGTGATAATTCCAACGTTATATACCTGCACTGTACAATCTGATAACCCTAGCTCTATGTGTTTAATGAGCACTTGAAAAGCTAGCATACTTACGGAACTTAGATTTTTTCATTTAATTTAACATGAATTACTTTTCATTTAAATTTAAATGTAATCAGTGGCTGTTGGGACAATACAGATCTGTATTGTAAAAGTTACTTAAACATTACTGGGTAAACTCTTAAGTTTATTTTTAAAAATGTTGTTTTAGGCTGCTAACTGTGTCCGACTCTCTTATGACCCCATGGATTGTAGCCTGCCAAGCTCCTCTGTCCATGGGATTTCCCAAGCAAGAATACTGGAGTAGTTGCCATTTTTTTCTCCAGGGCATCTTCCTGACCCAGGGATTGAACTTACATCTCCTGCATTGGCAGGTGGATTCTTTACCACTAAGCCACCAGGGAAGCCCCTCCTTGTATGNCTCCTCTGTCCATGGGATTTCCCAAGCAAGAATACTGGAGTAGTTGCCATTTTTTTCTCCAGGGCATCTTCCTGACCCAGGGATTGAACTTACATCTCCTGCATTGGCAGGTGGATTCTTTACCACTAAGCCACCAGGGAAGCCCCTCCTTGTATGGGAACACTAAAGTGGCACTCAAATAGTCACTATTTTATTATTACTTAAGTAATCTTCTAAAAAGACTAGTAATTAAGCCCTTAGTTTATTAAAAGGCTAACTTTAGGGTATTAAAATGATAGTCTATCTTTGTTTTCAAATAAATGTAAAATTTGTTAAAAAATTTAAGGACCTTCCTAAACCAAACTGAAAAAAGTAGCATTTTAATCAAGCTAAATACCCTAACATTTTATAAATCTTGGGAGTTTGAAAGATTTCACATTTTTTTTTTCAGTATCTTAAAAATGAAAGCTCTGTTGAAATTTTGGAGATCATCATTAAAATGGTATGGACTTTCATACTCAAATACTTTTAACATCAAAAGTGAAGCCTGAATTCTTATAAGTTAAACTATGCAAATGCATAGGTTATGGCAACAAAACTCAAACCAGAAAATTAATACCTGTTAAGTATTTCTAGTCAAAAGGTTACCTTCAACTAAAAAGCAGAGCTTCCATTATGAAAAGTACTTCCATGATCTTCATGAGTAGAAAATAATTTGGGCCACAGTTAANAGGGATTGGGGAGGGGAATAACTAAGTGGTCTCTGGCATACAAAGACAACAAAGGCTTGGATCACTGGCATTCTCACACAGGATCACTTACAATTTCTTTCAAAAAAAAAAAAAAAAACAAATAAAGGACAGATACAGAAAATGACCAACCAAACCCACAGACAAGTAAAGGAACAAACAGGCTAACCAGCCTCAGTTCTCAAGGAGTAATTTCCTATACAAACACATACAAATTTCTCTTAATTGTCAACTTCAGAGGTTCTAGCTTTATTTGTAAACGCTAAAGCAAACATGAATTGCTTTATAGTGACAGGATAAAAGTCTAAAACAAAATCCTAACATTTTAATAAATTTTGTAAGTGAGTTTATGTTAGCCTACTTTAAAATATAAAATATTTTCCTCTTACCTACTACAAACATGATCTATAAGCAGAGACACAGAATCTAGATTACTATCAAGTTTGGTATTGTGATAGAGGCACCGATCCCTTTGTAGTTCCACCGCTTGCCGCAGGAGAGTCTGTAAACGCCGTGGGGGAAGCATCACTGATGGTGGTAAATAGGCTTTAATAGAAGATATTTTTTAAAAAGAGAAATTAAAATTAAAAAGCAAAACAGAACAGTTTACTTTTATTTACGACATTTGACTCACTTTCTCTTGCACTTGCCCCTACCTGAGTGATGTCTTGACCTTTAAATAGAGCAGTTCTGAGTGAAATGGTGTAACATGTAAGCTTACTGAGGATTTGTCAGCCACTACAGCTATGCTGTCACTAGAATGAATGTACTTGGGTAGGAGAGCTTTAATTTGCAAGTGAATTTCCTAAAACAACAACAAAAACCTAACAAAAAACCAATTCTACAGAAAATGAAAAGGTAGTGACGATGAAAATAAAATCTAAAGATATTTGTGTCCCACAGGTAGACGAAACATCACTAAAAGTGTAAGAAAAATCTCTACTTAACAAGGACCAAACCAAAATGGAGGAAGAAATCAAGTTCCAGGTTTCATCAAATTGTGTCTAATGCCAAGGGGCTGTGAACATGCAGGGAATAACTGGTGTTTTACCAATTTATTTCAATCCTTTAATGCCTTATCCCTCCACAACATTGTTTTCTGATTCTGAAGTATCTCCACTTTCACCTCAGTATGAAAAGATAGGATATAGGTTAAATAAAGAGGGAAAGACAGTCTATTATAAAGATGTGACAAACAGGAAATGGCTACTGTAATTTGGAAGTTATATACAAATATCTAGAGGGAGGGTAAAACAATTTACCAAAGGAAATTGGTGCTTTACGCTTGAAATCAACATAAAAACAGGTATACCTCAGAGGTACTGACAGTTTGGTTCTAGATCACCGAAATAAAGTGAACATCATGATAAAGTGAGCTACAGAAACTTTTCTGGTTTCCCAGTGCATATAAAAGTTGTGGTTATACTATACTGTAGTGTATTAAGTGTGCAACAGCATTATGTCTAAACTGTACAAGCTTTAATTAAAAAACACTTTATTACTAAAAAATGCTAACCATAATTTGACAACTCAATGTTGCCACAAACCTTCAATCTATAAAAAAAAATGCAGTATCTGTGAAGCACAATGAGGTCTGCTTCTATCTAAAACACTTGTGGCTTAAAGCTGTGGTTTCCATGTTTCTTCTCTAACCACAGTACTTCTCCAAAGAAAATCTTAAGGGGAGCATCACTACATAAAAGAAATGAAGGAGACATGCTTTGGGAACAGCATCCACTCACTGACTCCTGAGGTTTAGATTCTTTGACTCCACGGTGGATTCTGAAATCTCTGGTTTAAAGGGCGTCCTAATGGATCTCCCTGCTCATTCCTTCTATATAACCACTTGATAAGAGTATGTCTAGATATAAGTCTTCCTAAAGGATTCATAGTATCCTTTCTAAGAGAACATATAGAAACATCAAAAATGAACATGCTTACTCTGAAGTTTGTCCAGCAGTTTGGATCGGGAAGCTGTTCCTTTGCCTTCCCATTCTGCTTTTGCACGTAGGTCTTCTGCATGGCTACACATCAGATACCTAAAAAATATGACAAAGAGAGCACCAAATATCAAACCCTTTTCTTTGGATTAAACATAATTGATAAATACTGATTATACTCTGGAAATCTCGTTCTTATAAAAAATATATATCAAGAAGAAATTTCTACAGTGGATTCAATTCATTAATACAATCTGGCACCTGAGTAAGAGTTACAACATAACAGACATTATTATTTGCTATCAATTAATAGAATGTATCCTTAAATTTGGTACTTTCCTCATAGCTCAGCTCGTAAAGAATCTGACTGCAAGGAAGGAGACTTGGGTTCAATAATACCTGGGTTGGGAAGATCCCCTGGAACAGGAAATGGCAACCCACTCCAGTATTCTTGCCTGGAGAATTCCATGGACAGAGGGGCCTGGCGGGCTATACTCCATAGGCTCACAAGAGTTGGACACGACTTAGTGACTAAACCACCCCCACCATCCTTAGATTTACTGTTACGTATTATTATACATACGTAGCTTTTATGGTGTGCCAGGCTCTATTCTTCACTAAGCACTCAAACATTATTGGTTCATTTTATGTTCATAACAATTCTCTATGAAGTAAACACTATTATTTTTATAAATGAGGAAACTAAGGCACAGAAAGCTTAAGGAACTGGCTTAGGAGAGGCAAAGTAGGAAAATAAATCCAGGCATTGTAGCTGTAGAACCTGCTCTTAATCACCATGCTAACTTAATTGTTCTCAATAGTTAAGACAAAATAAAACAATAAACCTTCAAAGATATTCATACTGAGTTAAATAACAAAACCAACATATCTTCAAGAGTTTATCATAAATGCCACTCAAGAAATGGTATAACTGGATTATCATCCTTGTGTGATCTTATGAAAGTTATGGGATCCCAAAGAAGAACGTTTGAGTACTATTTTATTACTCACTATATATGCCAAAGGAGGTGTAAGTGCTAAATTCACAGATTCTAGAGAATACATGAGGGCCCACTGCTGGAAGTGTGAGTCTAACCTGGTTCTGCCTCTTCTCAGAAGAACTGGCTTTAAAAGTAAAAGAAGTGAAGGCATTAATCAAACATGGAGATTAGCCCTGGCAAGTAACTCTCCTCCTATTCTGCCTCATACTCTGGTTCTTATTTGTAAAAAGGATATTAAGAAGGGAAGTAGTGAGAATTAAATAAGATGGAATACATGAAGTACCTGGTCTACTATCTGGTATACAGAAATGTATCAGTTTACATGAGTATCATCACCTTCTTTTCTTAAACTGCATTTAGCAAATTGCATTTAGCAGGTAACGAATTTAATAGCCTCTTACCCAATAGCGGGACTACTTGTTCTCCTGCTATTTGCTATATAACATGCCTTGACTGGAGCTTCCCAGGTGGTGCTAGTGGTAAAGAACCCACCTGCCAATGCAGGGGACTGATGTGGGTTCGTTTCCTGGGTGGGGAAGACACCCTGGAGCAGAGTATGGCAACCCACTCCAGTATTCTTGCCTAGAGAATCCCCATGGACAGAAGAGCCTGACAGGCTATAGTCCATAGGGTTGCAAAGAGTCACACATGACTGAAGCAATTTAGCATGCACACATGCCTTAGCTGATGAGAATTTATTTTTTAATAGTGTAGTAATCAGACTCACAAAACCCTATGAAAGAAGTTGGACACTACAAAAATTTGGTTTGTAAAATAACTTTTTGGGAGGAAAAATTATTAACAATTTTATGAAAAACTGTTTTCTTTAAAAAAATTCCAAGTTATCCATGATTACTTCTGCTTCCTTTTGAAAATATACATTATACTTTAAGGTTTCAAATGCATGTCTGTTTATGAGGGTCACATAGTAAAGGACACTGAACTAAGAGAAAAAACCATGTCAAATTTGATACCTGCCTTCTATGGGCTATTTCCTTACACAAACAATATATGTCACAGTTAAAAGATTAAAATCCAAGGATGAAGTTTAAGTTTTTTGTTGGAAGAAGATCTTACCATTTACTGAGATGAGGAAAACTAGAGGAAGAACAGGTTTGTAGGAGTAGGTGGAAGGATCATAGGAATCAAGAATTTTTATTCTGAACATGTAACTTTGCGATACTTATTACACATCCAAATGGACACACTATCAAGCAGGCTATTAGATATATACGTTGGGAGTTCAGATGAGGGTAATTTTATGAGCTACTGGCATACAGATGGTATGCGAAGCCATGGCATAGAAGGAGATCACCTAGGAAGTGTGTGTAGACAGAACAGAGGGTGGTCCAGAACCAAGGTTTTGGGCACTCTAATATTTAAAGGGTTGATGTGAGGATAAAATGAGACTATGTACATAAAATGCTTAGCAAAAACCTTGTACATGACAAGTATATGTTTAAAAAAAAATGTATGCAACAACACTAGAAACTTCACTGCTTATTGTATCTATAGAACATTATGCCATAGGACTTTTACAGAAGATCATGAAATGGCATTTCACTGTCGATACATGTTTCTTTTCATTCACTTAAATACCTCTATTCTAATATGGAAAGCTTCCTAGGATGACAAATACAGTCTGAACACACATAAGTGAAACTACCCAACAAGTATTACCCAAGAATTTAGCAATACTCAGATCTTGGGAAAATGTTAAAAGAAATGCAACTCTGGGATGGTAACCTTGATAAAAATAGCCTCTTCCTCAACCTGAAGTCTAAGAACTGAGCTTCCTTACCCACTAAGAACATGAATGCGCTCTGTATTGTATTTCAGTGGCGTCAATTCACAGCGTAGAACTTGAAGTGCCTCCAGGACCTTGCCATCCTCCAGGTATTCCAGGTACTTCTGCTGCAGCAGCAAAAACTTCATCCTCTGACATGACAGAAAGCAGCAGTCAGGGGAAAAAAGTTGATGGAGGTTTCAGAAAATGTTTGTGCCTAAACAGAACAGTAGAAACCATTCTACTATGCCCTTTGAAAATAAATTTTATAAAGCTTTAAAATGACTCAAAATATCTTTATTTAATAGGGTCACAACAGATGAAATGTGACTCTCTTGCTCAATTTCACATCTTAATAAAACTCTTTGAACGAATAATCTCAAATTAGAAAAGATCATTAGTGACCAAGGCATCAACGATGGAGAAAACTTATTCTGTCCTCAAAACATTCACCTAGAATTTTACTTCTGTGAAAATTTAGAACTATTTCAAATATTCTAAATTTGCTTTTATATAAGCCTGACTTCTCTAATGGTTATTGGGGGGTTTCATACAACAAGTTTAAAAAAGATGGCAGAAAAACCAGTTAATGAAGGAATTATTCAAAAGCCACAATGTGAAAGAAGGACTAAGTAGACCAAAACCAGAACTGGAGCCACTGGGTCGAAGCTACAAAGTGTCAGATTTTGGCTTGTCAAAGGTAAGAGGAGTCGACTGGCAACTGGACTAGAGGTTGGCGTGCAAAGTACTGGGTTTCCTATGATTAAAATGGACAAGCACGAGCTTGATGGACTCACTCTCTCCAGGTGGCAATAAAGGGATGCCTACAACTGAAGGTTAAACTTGAAGGTCTTTGTGTATTGGTAACATCTCATCCTGATGCATTTCACTATGAAGCACTACTATCAACACTTTCCTCCCCACAAAAGACAAACCATTTCCAGCTTATGGTGAGGCCCTTTTACATTTAGTTTTTTTCTGATACATGTTTAATACTTTTAATGTTCCTTTATTCTGTTACTTTACTTTTAACTTGAAAGTGATCATCACTCGTTTAGCAGCTTTCTGCTAGACAAAAGAGTTTTTACTAACATTAAGTTTGGAATTTCTTTTAAACCTTAAACCTAATTAAAGACCACTGCTTGGAGGGTTAGGGGTTTCATCTATCATATTTGCTACTTGTGGTGCTTAAGCAAGCCAAATGATGCAGATAGAAAAGTTGACAGGAAATGTTAGTCATACTTAGAGATGCCAAGGAATATAGCAGTAAAGATCTCAAATCCATTTAAAAGAAAATGCCAAATGACTTTTCTTCTTCAATAAGACACTTATTTTAAAAAATAAGGTACTGCTGTCAAAAATGGTGTGGAGAAATTATCTTTTACTTAAAAATTACAGTATAATGAAATAGTCTATAGGATTTTCTTTTAGGGAGTATTTAGAAAGGAAAGCTTAACCTACAAGTTTATAAAAATGGTTTCTAGAGAAAGTAAACAAAACATACCCTCCCATGTAACTTAGGCATACACTTAAATACATCTTTTACAATATACATTGCTTATGTTTGATAATAATCTAATCTTAAACCGACGGTTAAAGAACAGAAAAAATTTTAAACTAGGAGATAAGCTCCTGTAACTCCAGAAAAATTACATTTACCAAATTTTACACACAAAGTTAGATAGATTAGTGAATGTTTCAGAAATAGGTTACCAAGATGTCTTGAAACATATAACCTAATGTTAATCTCTAGATGGCAAATAAAATATGTAAAGTCCAACAGGTGACAAAAACCAAAACTCTAAATTAAAAAAAATCTAAAAATCGAAGGATTTTAAAGTTATTATGGGTATTCTCACCATTTTATCTTCTGGAAAGAACATCAACTCTTTATGAAAACAAAGTATTCATATATTTCCATTTATCAACAAACTGTTAGAGTTTCATTTTATAGTGTTTTTGAATCAAATTCGAGTATCTTTTACTTGCAGAATTTTTTCATTTAAATGCCACTGGTGGCATGTGTATTTAATTTGACTAAATTTTCTTAGTAATTGAGAATGTGGGGAAAAATTTTGCTTAAATTCAGGGCACATCTTAATTTGTGGGGTATAAATCATTTAGGTCCTATGTACACCTCCTTGCCCATTCCAATCTGTGTAGGGACAGTGCTCCAAGAGCTACTTACTATTTCCCCCTTACTTTCCCATCAATATCCTACTACATGTTCCTTTCTTTCTAAAGGGCAGAGGCAAGGCAAGAGAGAAGAGAAAGGCAGAGTAAAACTTTGAGAGAAGCCAATATAAACACACATTTCTGCATGTACAGGGAATGCTATAAAAGCAGTGCAAGAACATTTCTCTATGAGTCATTTTATCCAGATTAAGACACAGAATATCCTCAAACAGATACCAATTTCTGGTACTGTGCATGGCAACTAATGTTACTGGCCAAGAACTGCTAGAGTTTTGGTTGAGAAACTGTTTATTCTGCTAAGAATCAATTTCAGTATTTGACACATATGATAAAGATGGAGAAAGTAAAGCCATTATTTTACTTTCCAAAATTTAAAGCACAAAAGTATAAATACAATTTCAAGAAAATGAACATCTTTCACAAAAGATGTTAACTATTGACTGAAAAAATTTAAAGAATCAGGCAAAATTAAAGATTGCTGAGGTAGGGATATGGTTTTGCTATTTTTTTTTTAAAAGATCACATGCTTCTTAAATGAAGAAAAAAAGAAAACAGGTTGAGAAAATAAACTCTCCTTATATCTTTCCCCACCTCCTAACTAGACCTCTGTAAGAGATTATTCTTAATCTCTGGTAATTTTTCAGCATCTTTGGTCCTAGCAGTAATTCTTTCTCTTTTATTATCTAACAAAAACTTGAAATTGGTAAGTGACTAGGTAGGATAGCTTGAAAGATAGTGTATGTGGTAAAACTTAAGGATTTAGGTTGTCCCCCCAACCCTATCCACTGTTTGGATCTATCATTTTCTTTCATTAACTGAACTCAATGTGAAGTTCTGAAACTCAGAACTTATGATATACAGAAAGTCTGGTTATTAAGGGCAGACTGCTAGCTAACTTAGTAGTGATTCTGACTAACTCTGAAACCAGGTTATAACCAAGTTATATCAATTAAATCATGACTCAGAGAAAGGGGAAATGAATTATATTTAAACCATGGCTTTCAAAATGTCTCCCTATTTGACTTGAAAATACACTAGTAAATTTTTGTACATCAAGTTAATATTTGAACACTTTTGTTAAGCATCTTTCTATTATATTAAGAATCAAACATTTCTAGACATACAAAGTCTTCTGTTAATGATCTCAAATATCTACCAAAATTATCTAGACACAGCTAAGCATATCTGAACCCAAACTAAAATATGTTGATTCACAGGCTCAGCTTCCATTAACTCCAGAAAAAAATTCTGCTATTCGGAGAATCACTTGACAAGGAACAATTTAAAAATATGGAGGCTGAGAGGGAGAGTGGACTGGGTCAACAGAAACATTCAGGTTTAAAAAGAAAATACAATTTTAGTCTAGACTAAGTCATCAAATGTGTCTGGGTATACAATTAAAATAATTATGTTTTAAAAAAAAAACCCAAATAGTTGTCTTCTAAGGTATTATTAAAAATTTATGCTTACATCAGATTATCTTTTAGCGATGGAGTGGAGGAAAGGAGTATATCTAAACATAATTAGGTGAAAAAATGCTGACCTAAGTCTTTAAAAGCAATTGATATTAATGTTTAAAGTGAGATACAGTTGGAACCCCTTTCTTTTATAAATACCTAAACAGTTTGATGGTGTGAGGCTCAGCCAGAGATTTTATCTTCATCTCTTATTAGATCCTAGAATGTTCTATAGACTGAACAGGCTGTAAAAAGAAAGGATTCCTCCTTATTATCTACAACTACCTCTCATCAGTTTACATGTTGCTTCTAATGCAGATTTCTAATGAGACAGATATTTATAATAAAAACCCAATACAGAAGTCTCAAACTACTACAAATAAATAAGAAAAAAAGAAGTGAGCCTATTAATAATTTTTACTACGAAGTTACAGATACAATTGGATGAAGCTTAAAAAAGGAAAACAATCCTCCAAGAAATCACATTTATTTTAAAATAGTCCATGGGCAAGTTCTCTACTGTCAACATACAAGTAGTGCTAATGTCCAATGGGAAAGGAACCCCAACTCTTATTTTGGCCTGTTAATTGTCTTCATATTAGGGTCACCTCCATTTTGTCAGGACTAACAATTTATTAAGAAACTGCCCAATCAAAATTTATTTGGGTATCACTTAAAAAAAAAAAAGCAACCCCCAAACATACTGATTGGGGAAAATTTACTTGCTAGAAAATCTGCAATCTTTCTGAATACAGATGTTGAACTTCTGTGTTTCCATTTAAAAAATTTACCACACAGGTGATTACTCCATGAGTTAATTTATTATCAGGCATCTGATTCAATAGTAACTTAAACATTTTAGTATTTTAAGTGTTTAAGGGGAAAAACCCCACAAAACACTAGATCGTCAATTTAAATGAATCCATATTTGTTCATATGGCTCCTCCTTTATTTCACCTGAAGTCCATTCTCTAGGATTATATTTTTATAAAAGATTAATAATTTGAAAACTCTCATAATTAAGATTTTCTTAAAAAAAAAAAAAAACAACCCAAAAAACAGAACAGGAGGATCTATTAGGTTTATAGACAAAGGTAGAAAGATTAATGTTTGACCCAATTAAAAAAAAAAAATCAAAATATAACAGTCAACAAACAGCTGGTTTCCCTACTTCACTTCCTATTCGGCTTCTTTCCCTCCCCCACCAGACAGGAAACTGCTTTTGACAACAAATGAATCAGCTAGAAGTTAAAAAGACAGCAGCCAGCAGCTGATTCTTCATGGTTTCCAATCACAAGGACTTAGGAAAAAAAACTGATCCCCTCCTTTCCCTCACCAACATCTACTGAAGAATTAAAGCCTATTAGTATACAAGATTCATTAAGATTTATGAAAGAGGCTAACAGGCTAACTGATCCTGTCGGGAAATAAGGGCAATAAGCAGAGCCCAATGGTCAAATTTTCGTATGAGTCCTCCATCAGAGTGATTTATATCATACAAACTTTGACACTGTCAATTCACACAACTGGAATGCAGGAATGGAAAATGGTGAGCACACCAATGGAGCTGGTTTGAATTAATTATAATTCCCAAAGATTTTTTAAGTTACTTAACGTGGTCAGCTACTTAAGGTTACACAGATATACATACATCCCAAAATGTTTTCTTTACCAGCACATTCAGTATTTTAAAGAATAAAAGGATAATTTATTCTTGATTCTATAAAGATAAAACTCCTATTAATAGTATTGAGTGTAAAGATCTTTCAATATAACTTAGTAGAAAATTTATAAACTAGGTTCAAAGGACGTATTTATTAAATATGATTTTAAAAATATAAAGCTCAAACTTTAAAACACCATCAACATTCATCTCAGTTTACACATGTAATGATATGAAAATTACAGCCTTATCTTTTATAAGAGGCAGAAGCCTAGACTTATCAATAACCTACTAACATAAGCATAAATGTGAAACTAAGAACAAAAGTGTATTTACCACAATTATTCCCAACAACGTTTGAGAGATTTCAAGTGCGCCTCTTACCACAATAGCATGAGGAGAATGCACTAAAGGCTTTAGTTCATTCAGGTCATTTTCTGCCTGCAAAAATTGGTATAAGAGAAAAACAGAAATGTCACAAAATGCACATCAAATATATAATTTTAGCAGCAGTTACACAGCTCTATATGCCCTACTTTACCTTATCCCAGTCTCCTTCCATGACATGATTTCGGAATTTGGTAGCAGAAGGATGTTCTAAACGACATCCTGACTCTTGCATGAGGAGATCAACAGTCTGGCTGCAGGAGAGATACAGTGTAAAAAAGACCTGACCAACTTTAGGGTTTACTCTTCCAAATAAACTACTGTCTATGAAAACAGTTTCAAAAGTTCTTAAGCTAACCTCATGATGAAGGAAAAAGAAATAAACAGCTTTGATGTGCTTGGCTAAACAAACTTGATTTTTAAACTGCCAACTATGTTTACATCTAAAGTCAAAAACCTTCTTGAAACCAGAATCAAAATAAAATTCTTTCTTCTTTTCCATTTTATGCCTTTAATGAAGTATAAAATTTCTAAAAATGTGTTGTAACCAACCGGTTAAGAAACAAGAAAAACCATGATTTACATACTAGCTACATTACTACATTTTGAAAGATTAAAAAAAAAAAAATTGTTAGTTCCATACAAGGTGATGGAAATGACCTGTATTAGGTAAGAGCCTTACATCCAGGTATGATGTCTGCAAAGAAATTCTAACAAGTCAATCTCTAAAATTAAATCCAGCATCAAAAAATCATTCCCTTTCTCTCTATACTAAAAATAGCAAATTTACTATGGTGTAGGTTCCAAACAGTCACGAGTTATTTCCTCCTGCTGCTGTCAGCTTGCTTCTTGTCTCAGTAATAGGTTCTGTTAGCATTTACAAAAATCTGTTTTCACACTAATCCTTTTCCTTAGGGAACAAAGTGAAATCTTCCTTCGATACATTTCTTTCAGAGCTTAAAGGATTCACAACATGTGGTTTCTTCCATCAGATATTTTGTTATCTCTAAGAATCTTTATCTATCTTACATACTTATGTTTGAATGCTTTCTTATTCAGCTCCATTTTTCAGCAAAAACAGTGCAATAATCTGCTTGAGAATCAAAATATTTATGTCACTCTTAAAAATGCTTTCACCTTCTTCCCAGAACAAATCTATAAATCCAAAAATACTAAGTGTAGGCTAGGTCTAAGAACTCATTCTATTTAATCTATGCTTTGAAGCTGGAAACTGTTGCATGTTGTCTCCTAGTCTTATTCTGTCTGGTTCCTCCACCAGGCTCCTCGGTACTCTCACCAATCCTACCATCCACCTCCACCCCCCGCTTGGTTTTTCTTTGTGTGTATACAAAACGGGGGTGGGGGGGGGGTTGGGGCCAAGGTCGTCTACTTTCACCCCACTTTAGGTACAAGGCCATCTAAATTGTATCTGAAAATAAATGATTCACCAGATCCGATGTCCCTTTTTCTGAGGCAACCGCTTTCTTGGTATTACATTGGGATTTCAGATAAGTTAGTGGTAGGCCTCTTGCACACACACAAGGGCCTTTACATGACATCAACATGGTATCTTACTTCATTATTCCCATCAGATTTATTTAGCAGCCTCCTTCCGAATGATCCCAGCCCCTCAGTTCCCATAAACACTTGTAAATGATTGTCTTTCCTGATTGGTAGTTTGCCTGGGTCGTCTGTCATGGTTGGGGGTGGGGAGGTGTCCCACAAAGATGCCTCTGAGATACACTTGAAAAACAAATCCTCCAAGGTTCATTATTTCCACCAGCTCTAATCCACCCCTCCCCCAACACATACAGAGACACACTCCCGCATCTGTCTTTATTGACAGACAATTAAGCTCTGAAGGTGTGTGGAGAGGGGTGAATCTTTGGGCTCCTACGCCCCCTCTCCCCCAACCCTCCCAACCGCCTGTCTCCTCTCACAATTTGTCCGACAGATTGCTTTCCCTTATTTCCCTTCAAGTCAGCTCCTCCTCCCCGGTCAGTCTGTCTGGGCCGCGTCCTCCCGTGTCCTGGGCCCAGCAGTAATTCTCTTTGAGCTCTTTCCAGCACGCCCCGCTCCCCTCGCCTCCCCGCCAGCTTCGGTCCCCTCGGTCCGTCCACACCAGCTTGCCTGTAAGGGATACTTACTTGAGCCCTAAGCCATTCAAGTGCTGTCCTATTAGCCTAATGACATCCTCATCTGACTGGGAGAGCCGCTTCTTCTTCTTGAGGCTGCTGCCCAGTTCGGGGGTGGCCAAGGAAGAAGAGGCGGCGGTGGTGGCGGAGGCAGCGGCGACGGTGGCGGAGGCAGCGGCGGCGGCCCCGCCGGGGACCCCGTTATTGACATTCAGGCTGTTGCTATTGTTGCTGGCGGCGGAGGGGGCGGAAGGCAGGAGCCCATTGGCATGGGCCAGGTCCCCCGCGGACGACGAGGACGAGGGGGACGACTCCCCGTTCTGGGCCGACAGACAGGCGAGTTCCTGGGTCTGTCCCTGGCCCCCGCCGCCCCCTCCTCCTCCTCCTCCGCCGCCGCCGCCGCCGCCTCCTCC
>SJYV01017243.1:1443031-1510210 GCA_006410875.1 Neotragus pygmaeus
GGGTGCGGAGGGACTGCAGATTCTCCATCCCCGGCCGAGGACGGGGTTGAGCAGGTGGCGAGGTTTTTGTCACGAGAACGAACAGGCACAGGGCTGTGGTAGGCCCTGTCGACTCGCTCAATGGTAACCAAGACTGGCCAGCTCTAGGTTTGAGTGTGGAAAATTCGAATTACCACAGCCAGGTGCCACACACAGTTGTCGTGCCTGGGCCATCCCTGGAGGTTTGAGATGATGAGCCTGGGAGACTCTGTATTCCACCAGGGGAAAATGGAATAAGATGGAATAAGATGGCTAAGAGCAATATCTGATGGGGACAAGGAGTCAGAAAAAGGCTGTGGGTGTTGAGAGGCAGGGAGGGACTTTGCTGAGGGGCTTTCACTTAGCTTTTGCCCAGCATCTCCTTCTCCCTTCCAGTTGCCTCTTGAGTCATGCCCACTTTAGGCAGCAGTAGTAGAGACCAAACAGCTTCATCCAAAACATGCATCTCAGGGAGAATTCAGACTCAATTTGAGATCCAGGCTTAAATGTTTAGGTGAACTGCAAGGCCGTCGCTGTAACTTAACCCATTAATGTGGCTGTAGAAATGCGACAACCAAGAGCTAGGCTGAGTCTTGATCATTGGTGAATAGTCTCTTTCCATTATCCCAAACAATTATTTACATATATGTGGTCGATAGCATATACACCTGACATGTACAGAGATTTTCTCAGACATTTAACAATCTTATTCTGAAGTAGTTTCCATGTGGAAAAACAGACTCAACAATAGAGTATATTACAGCTCAGAAATCTCAAAAGTTTATAGTGCAAAATAACTTTGAGACTTTTGGTTAGGTTTCTAAAGTTAGAAAAATTCGTTGCTCAGTTGGTAAAGAATCTACCTGCAATGCAGGAGACTCGGATTCGATCCTGGGGTGGGAAGATCCCCTGGAGCAGGAAGTGGCAACTCATTCCAGTATTCTTGCCTGGAGAATCCCATGGACAGAGGGGCCTGGTGTCCATGGGGTCATAAGAGTCAGACACTAATTAGTGACCGCCGCTCTGCATTCAGTCGTGTCTGACTCTACGACTAAACCACCACAAAAAATAATTCTTATGAGAAAGTATGAAGGAATCCTGAGCTCTGTTGATCCTCAGACTTATGGAAGGAAGAAGACCAATGCAAGATCTGACAGAGATTTAGCTTTTAGTCTCATCTCTTAAATATGCTTCCAGGTGGCAGTGTAATTTCAAGATGACTCACATTCAGTATTCTTACTCACCTGAGACAGACCTGAGTTCTACCTGAGGTACATAGGGCACGGCCATTGTATCCAGCAGAACCTGAATTACTAGATAGTTAACACTTCAGAGAGTCCTGGTTGTATGCTAACTTTAGACAGCCTTATTATTAAAAGTGTTGTTATTGTTTATACAAAATTAAATTTTGCAAAGTCATTTATAGTAATTTATGAGGCCCATAGCAGTACTGAGGACAAGCTTCTGAATAAAGTCTGTAGCTTTCATGAAGGAAACAATTACTTAGTGATAGCCACAGACAAGGCTTACACTTCGTGAACAAAAGTAAAGGATGAAAGGCAAAAGAAACTGGTCTCAATTGGTGTCTACACTCATATGTATACCCCAGCTTTTGTATGTTTTATGTGACTAAGGTGGCTGTTACTAGAATTTTGAATTTATGAAGTCCATGTGGGCACACATTTTTCTCTAAACTAAAATATAGCTGGAGACCCTGTTGTCTGAACTTTGAATGTTTTTAGAGCCAGGAAGGAATGATGCTAAAGCTGAAACTCCAGTACTTTGGCCACCTCATGCGAAGAGTTGACTCATTGGAAAAGACTCTGATGCTGGGAGGGATTGGGGGCAGGAGGAGAGGGGATGACAGAGGATGAGATGGCTGGGTGGCATCACGGACTCGATGGACATGAGTCTGGGTGAACTCCGAGAGATGGTGATGGGCAGGCAGGCCTGGCGTGCTGCAATTCATGGGGTTGCAAAGAGTCAGACACGACTGAGCGACTGAACTGAACTGAAGAGCCAGGTTTGAAGCCCATGTACAGATGAATAATTCTGAAATACCACTCTGTACACACTCAGAATCTTCAGTAATACTGTATTACCTGCAGGATGCAATCCAGAGTTTGTCTTTCTCTTCACAGATTGTTTTCCAGCTTTCTCTTTGACTTTGTTTCTTACTGCTCTCTTTATAAACCCTTCACTCCCCCAAATGTGCTGGCCTCATCTTCTGAGTCTCATCACATGCTCCCTCCCACCTTTTCTCTACCCTTCTGATTCAAGACTTGGCTCCTTTCTCACCTCCTTGGGGGAGTTTTTCCTGACTTCCAGCCTCCTTACCCTCCTTCTGAGAGTCGTTTATTTAGACTTCCAATATTGAAGCCTGCTTGCAATATTTAACTAAAACCCCTTCTTCAGGTCTTCAGAGAGGACTGATTCAGTCCCCTTGATTCTTCCCCTTTTCACCCTCCTCTTGGAAAAGACTGAGATAGATTTATCTGAGTAAAGGTCCAAGATGTCTTTTAGGAAAAAAAAATTTGAATGTATATTCAGGTATTTGATTCATTTATTTTCATTTCCTGTGCTATTTTAACAGGTCTTTGTATGACCAACCCTGTGCTAGGTTCCAAATAAGAGGCAACTTTTATCCTAGAGATACTGAAGCAAAGACTTACAGGCATGTAAAAGATAGTTGAGCTAATTTATGTCTGAGGACTTTCTAACTACAAGATGTCTGTGAGTTATGTACATTATGCGTCTCTCAACTAGTGTATAAACTCTTTGAGGTAGAATCTGTGTATTGTTCATTTAAGCCAATGTTTTTCAGATTTTGGACCCTGACCTGTAAGTCATAAAATTGGTGTATTGGTTGTGATTACAATTTTTAAAAATGAAATGGAAAAATGGAAAAGAGTAGGAAACATCCAAGTCAGTCACTAGTAGGAAAGGTCATTATTATTTTGTTAAAGTTCTGTTTTAATGACAGACATATCTCTCAGCTTTACAAATCAAAATGCATCTCTTCTGTAGGCCATTCTCATAAAAGTTTACAAAACACTCATCTTGGATGGTCTAGACTGACAAAAGGCAACTCAGGAAATCACTGTTATACAAGTTCTGTCCAGAGTAGTGTCTTAGCCATAAAAATTAAAAGCTACTAGATTAAAAAATTAAAAGCTACTGAGATAGTATGGGTGTTCGTAATAAAACATAAAACCAAATTTTCATAAAAGACTTTGTAAAAAAAAAATAGAAGAGACTGTTTACTCTTCTGTCAAGTTTTAAATTTAGTGTTAGCAACATTACTATTATTCAGTTTATTAAATTTCTACTGGAAGAGGTAGTTCTCGGGTATCCTTGGAGAGGGATATATTTGTATTTACATCTCTAGCATCATTTCTGGGGCTTCCCTGATGACTCAAACGATAAAGAATCTGCCTGTATCATTCCTAGCTTTTCTTTGTTCAGGGTTCTAATACTGGCAAGCTGGACTTGTTGGACTTGGGAGAATTCAGGAAAGAGCACTGTTCTTGGAGTGAGAGCACATTTGATCAGCCCGTTGACCTTGGGCAAGTAGTTTGACTTCACTGCCCTGCACTCATTTCACAAAAGAAGTATGGGTAATGGCACTGGCCTACCTGCCTCAGACTTGATCTGGGAGTCAAAGAAGATATCAAGTATAACAGATAGCTGAAAAAAGGACTGTCTTGAAAGGTTTTAAAACATAAATCTTCCATCATTTCAAAAAAGGATTTAAGGCAATGAAGTTCAAAGAGAGTTTAATAACTGCTTGTATTTCTGAGCTGGGGACTCTAGTCATTTGTTAACCCCAACACTGCCACTCCACTGGGTTCCTGTGCACCTCTAGCCTGACAGCTCTCAATACTGTGCTTCTGATTGGTCTTCCACGAACGGGGAGTTTCCAGTACCTGCGTTGTACAGTGAAGGGCACGGTAACCCAGCAGTTACTGCTCTGTGCATGTCTCTTGAGCACTTGCTTGTCCTCCCCTCCTACAAACATTCTGCTCTTGGCCACCAGCATCCAGTACCCTCCTGAAAGGGATGGGAGGGGTGGCACACGGGGTGAATCCAAGTGCAAAGACAGGAGCCTTATACTTAGAAGGGAACATGTGTAAATATTCTTTCTCCTCTTAGCTGAATACCGTCCTTTTTGCCAAGAAAACTAGATTGTTCTTTTCCCACCACACAGCTGGGTTAGACTGCTTGGAGTAGCTTGTTCTTGCTGCTCTGTCACAAAATGCGTGTAACACGAAGATGTGTGTGCAGAGATATTCACTGAAGCATTATTGGTAGGAACAAAAAGAATGGGGTCATCACCTTGTGCTAATATGGAAATAGGGTCAAGATATATTGAGTAAAAAATGCCTATAACAAAACAGTGTGCCTAATATGACTCACTTGGTAAATAAATGAATAGATATATATGCATTATTTTTTTCTGCTAGGCTAGAAGAGCATAAAGCAGTGATTTATCTTTGAGTGGAAGGACTCGGGTGGTTGAGGAGGGAGGTTCTGATTTTTCCGTTTGGTACTCTTCTGCAATGTTTGCATTTTCTAACTAAATGTAAGTATTTTTTAAAAGTGTCAATAGAAGTTATTTGGATTTCGCTTTTTTGTGTATTAATAAGTGCCATGTTTTTAAAGTACTCAAGTTTCTATTTTTATTTTAATTTTTAAAATTTTTTCACATTTTAAAAAGTACACTCAAAACCAATCAAAATATTCATGATCATTAATCATAATAAAAGATGCCAGATGAAGCAGTGTTGTGTATAATTGATGACATTAAATATATTTACTTTGTAAACATCTTTTTCTTTCCTATTACCTGCACTTCCTATGTTCTCAGACTGCTGACTCTGCACACACACACACACACACACCCGCCCATCTCTCATTTGGTTAAATTTATCTGGGGAATAAAGGGCAAAAAGACATTCCTATTTATTAACTTTGAAAAGTAGATAAATAATTAATAGCCCCTGGAGTCCATGGACACTGGACAGCAGGCCCTTTGGGCAATCTTTCTTCTTCTCAAGTTCCTGTATGTGGTTCATCTCTCTGGCACTATGTTAATTGTAAATAATAATCAATGGGAAAAACACAATTATTATTAACCAACAAATTCTAATTAGTATGAGAAAATATGTTTTCTGATTAGATTATACACAGGCCAGATAGAAGTAATGGTCTAACGCCTAAACATTTTAAAGGTTTTAGGTGAAGTTTAAAAAAACTGTTGAAAGAGTCCCTGCATTTCTTCATTTAATTTTATCTCAAAAAATGTGCTGTTTACTTAATAATACTAAATGTGTAGGCAAATGTGGCACAGGATGGTAGCCTAAATTTAAAAAGCTGAAGGAATTAATGAATGCCAGTCATTAACAACAAAAGCGCAAAAAAGTAGTTCTTAGCTTTTTTTTTTTTTAATGGCTTGTGGAGCAGTCTTTGGCTAAGTCAGGACCGAGAGGGTTTTAGGACTTGCTGGTCTTTTAATACCAATGGAGTTTGTGTCTTTTCATGAGTGACCTTTCTGTGTACATCTGTGAAATACAAGAATGTCCACTTTCTAACTATACCTCTGACCCTTTCTCAGAGTAGCTTTTTCTCTATCCCTAAATTATTGACAAATATTATGAAAAGAGAAATAGGTGTGTTTGTAAGATTCAGTCACAGAGTTTCAACAGCACTGATCTTTTCCTTTTGTTTCCTGGTGTCCATCCTTTCCATTCTTATCATTTCTTTCCTATAATTGGACATGTCCACCACAGGGTTTACCATAATAATAAAAAAATAGGAAGAGCTAACACCTACCAGGCCTTGGTTTAAGTCTTTACATTCACTGTACTATTTTAACCTTCCCATCAACCTTATGAGGTATGTAATATTATTGATGGTATACAGTATTATCAATATTACTCCCATTTTATGGGTGATACACTGACGCACAGAAAACTTGAGGTCACATATCTGGGGTGTGGGAGAGCCAGATGCACAGGCTTCAGAACTGTATGCTCTGCACTCCACTGCTTTTCAGAGATGGCTGGTATGACTCTGAAAAGTACTCGTTGTTTAAAGGGGCCAAAAGGAAGAAAAGAGCAAGTCCTATAAATTAGTTCTTTTAAAGATTTTTTTTTAATGTGGACCATTTTTAAAGACTTTAATTTGTTACAATATTGCTTACATTTTTATGGTTTGGTGTTTTGGTGTGTGAGGTCTTAGCTCCCTGCCCAGGGATCAAACCTGCGCCCCCAGCATTGGAAAGCAAAGTCCTAACCACTGACTGCCAAGGAGGTCCCTGAATTAATTTTTTGATTTTGCCCTTTTTGTGCACATAAAATTTTGGTCTCTCACCTTTGACGCCCCTGTTGTCTCATCGACCCATTTAGTGATAGATAAATGACTTCATGAGCGCTAGGAAATGGTTTTCCTTCTTCCAGAAGCTACCTGGGGGAGTTCCTGAAAGCTCATTGTCAAACAGACAGTTCATTTCTTCAAAAAAGTCCTGGTTGAAATGCAGCATCTTGCCTAGAAGGGATAGATAGCACACTAGGCTAGGTATAACCTGGAGATTTGTTTATCCATTTAGCGAACTTCATCTTAAAATAGTGAAGGAGGGCCAGAAGGAATGAATGAACTTAATTTCCTTTCGAACTGGGAGAGCTCCAAACCTAGAGGGCTTCTTGAGAGACACATTAAGTCAGGAGGGCTCAGCTGGGTTGTTTTGCAACTGCTTGTGTCTCTCTCTAGTGTGAGTTTCTCAACTGTGTAAGCCTGTACTTGTCTAGGATCCTGGGAAAAGAAAGAGCCAGCCTTGATTTATACAAGAATTCGTACTTGATTGCTTTACTCCATTAGTGACTCCAGCCAGGTCAACTGGCAAAGGAAGATAGATGTCTAACTAAGATGAGGCCAGGCAGCAGATGCTTAGTATCCAGGGGCAGGACAGGAAGGGCCAGCTCAGGGAGACTACGGGAGCTTCTTTTGAGAGCCTACTGTGAGGGAGGGCGGCCGGGCTGCTTAGAGCCCTTACAGTGGCATGTGCACTGAAGAACGTGGGTAAGTGATTGCTCTCTGCCTTCTGCAGGCGCCCTTGTCGAGTGTCTTTTTTAGTGGCTTCTCTGAGGGTTAGCACACTGTGTCTCCTGTGCCCATCACTGCGTAGTTGGGGTGTGGGTTCTCTTCTCTTTCAGATACTCCACTTGATAACAAGAAAGTGGCCTAGATGACTTCTTTTTTTATTGTTATTTTTACATTTTTAAAAATTAATTTTTGTTGGCATATAGTTGCTTTGCAATGTTGTATTTCTATCGTACAGAAAAGTGAATCAGCTATACGTATACATATAACCCCTCTTTCTTGGTTTTCCTTCCTATTTAGGTTTACCCCAGAGCACTGGGTAGAATTCCCTGGGCTCTACAGTAGGTTCTCATTAGTTACCTATTTTATTCATATATAAATATGTCAATAGTGAAAGTCGCTGCTCAGTCGTGTCCAACTCTGTGACTCCCATGGACTGTAGCCTGCCAGGCTCCTCTGTCTGTGGAATTCTCCAGGCCAGAATACTGGAGTGGCTAGCTGTTCCCTTCTCCAGGGGATTTTCCTAACCCAGGGATCACACCCAGGTCTCCCACCTTACAGGCGGATTCTTTACCCTCTGAGTCACCAGGGAAGCCCAAATATGTCAATATATGTGTATATATATGTCAATCTCAATCTCCCAATTCTTCCCACCTAGTGTCCATACATTTGTTCTCTATGTCTGTGTGTCTCTCTCTCTTTTGCAAATAAGATCATGCCCTAGGTGACTTCTTGAGGTCCCTATAGTCTAAGGGTTCGTTGTATCTGGTTTCTGTTGCCACTACATAGTATTACTTGATTAGGTTTTGGGGGTAGAAGGAAGGAATCTTAGATAGCCCCAAAGCATAAAACTTGGGCTATGCCATAGCTTTGTTTCTTTTTTTTTAAGACTTATTATGCAAGATTTTAAGGATACACAAAGGTAGAATAGTCCAGAGACTCCCATGTGCCCACTGTCCAGTTATAGTAGCCGTCAATTCATCCATTCTCCCTCTTCTGCTTATTTTGAAGTAAATCCAATATATTATTTATTATATATGTATATTTCGGTATGTAGGTCTAAAATAACAACCCTTTTTGAAAACATTGCCACAAAGCCATCATCATACCTAAAAAGCTAAATAATCCCTTAATTACCATCAAATATGCAGTTAGTGTTCAAATTCCCCCAACTGTCTCACATACATATTCTTTTTAAATAGTTGGCTTGTGTGAAACAAGATCCAAATAGGATCCACACATTGCTTTTGGTTGATATATTTCTAAAGTCTCACTGTTTAAGGAAGCATTTTTATTTAAGTGTAATATCAAGAGGGGAGCGCACACCTCCTGGTGTACAACTCAGTGAATATTTCTCCATGAAACCACCACCCATGTGTC
This sequence comes from Neotragus pygmaeus, assembly GCA_006410875.1. Taxonomy (NCBI): domain Eukaryota; kingdom Metazoa; phylum Chordata; class Mammalia; order Artiodactyla; family Bovidae; genus Neotragus; species Neotragus pygmaeus. Next base: position 1,451,528 of record SJYV01017243.1, read on the forward strand.
ATGAAATAGAGCTTTAACCAGGATCCCATAGTACCTTATTGTAGTTTTAATTTGTATTTCTCTGATGACTGATGATGTTAAGTCATTTTTAAATATATTTTTTGGAGCGATTTCTATATTCTCTTCTATGAAGTGCCTAGAAAAGTTCTTGTGCTCCTCTCTCTCCCTTTTAAAAGTGTGTTTCCTTCTTATTGATTTGTGGAATTCTTTATATATTCTGAATACGAGTCCTTTGTTGAACGTATGTACTGCAAATGCCTTCTCCTACTGTGTGGCTTGCCCTCACTCTCTTAATGGTGTCTTAATGAGCAGAATTTCTTAATGAAGTTCAATTCATCAATTGTTCCCTTTATGGTTTGTGCTTTTCTTGTCCTACTTTAGAATTCAATCCCTGGCCTCAAGGGCATGACGATATTCGCCTAAGTTATCCTCCAGAACTTTCAGCATTTAGTTTTTTAAAATTGTCTACACTCCTAGTAGGAGAAGGCAATAGCACCCGACTCCAGTACTTTTGCCTGGAAAATCCCATGGACAGAGGACCCTGGTAGGCTGCAGTCCATGAGGTCGCTAGAGTCGGGCACGACTGAGCTACTTCACTTTCATGCATTGGAGAAGGAAATGGCAACCCACTCCAGTGTTCTTGCATGGAGAATCCCAGGGACGGGGGAGCCTGGTGGGCTGCCGTCTATGGGGTCGCACAGAGTCGGACACGACTGAAGCAAGTTAGCAGTAGCAGCAGCACACTCCTAGTATTTAGTTTTGTGACAAGTATGAGGCAGGGGTCTACATTAATTTGTTTTTCCATGTGAACATCCAGATATCTGGCACCATTTTTGTTGTTTTTTACTTATTTGTTTATTTGGCCTCACCGTGCAGCATGAGGGTTCTTAGTTCCCTCACTGGGGATTGAACCCAGGCCCTTGGCAGTGAGAGCACAGAGTCCTAATTACTAGACAGCCAGGAAATTCCTGATCTAGCACCATTTTGAAAAGACCCTCTGTCCTGCAGTGGTATCATTATCCTACATTAGAAGACTGTACCTATGCGGGTCTGTTCCTCAGCTCTGTTTGTTCTATTGGTCTGTTTATATATCTTTGTGTTTCAGTTGGCAAAAGTGTGTGCTAACACCATGCTGACTCAATTGCTATAATTTTATAATAAGTTTTTCCATGTGGTTATGTAAATCTATCAGCTGTTTTTCTTCAAGATTTTCTTGGCTGTTCTTGGCCCTTTACATGCCGTAGAAAAATAGAATCATCTTGTCAGTTTACATAAAATAACTGCCGAGATTTTTACTGGAATTAAATAAAATCTGTGTATTGATTTGTGAGAACAAATATCTTTATAATATGGCAAGATTTCATCTTTTATGGCTGAGTAATATTCCATTGTGTGTGTGTGTGTGTGTGTGTGTGTGTNTTGGAGAAGACGCTTGAGAGTCCCTTGGACTGCAAGGAGATCCAACCAGTCCGTTCTGAAGGAGATCAGGCCTGGGTGTTTCTTGGAAGGAATGATGCTAAAGCTGAAACTCCAGCACTTTGGCCACCTCATGTGAAGAGTTGACTCATTGAAAAAGACTCTGATGGTGGGAGGGATTGGGGGCAGGAGGAGAAGGGGACAACAGAGGATGAGATGGCTGGATGGCATCATGGACTCGATGGACGTGAGTCTGAGTGAACTGCGCGAGCTGGTGGTGGACAGGGAGGCCTGATATGCTGCGATTCATGGGGTTGCAAAGAGTCGGACACAACTGAGCAACTGAACTGAACTGAAGTGATACACACACACACACACACACACATATACACACAACAGAATACTGCTTGCCTTCCTGTGTGCTCAGTTTTGTCCAACTCTTTGAACCCCATGGACTGCCAGGCTCCTCTGTGGGATTCCCCAGGCAGGAATAGTGGAGTGGGTTGACATGCCTCTCTCCAGGGATCTTCCCAACCCAGGGATGGAACCCTCATCTCTTATGTCTCCTGCATCTGCAGGCAGGTTCTTTACCACTAGCACCACCTGGGAAGCTACTCAGCCATAAAAAATGAAATTTTACCATTCACAAGGGTATTATGCTTGGTGAAATAAGTCACACGTGTGTGCTAAGTCACTTCACTTGTATTTGACTCTTTGCGATCCCAGGGACTGTAGGGATCTCTTATGTCTTCTGCATTGGCAGGTGGGTTCTTTACCACTAATGCCATCTGGGAAGCCCATAAGCCACATAGAGAAAGACAAATACTTATGTTACCACTTACATGTGGAATCTAAAAGATAAAACAAATTAGTGAATATCACAGGAAAGAAACAGACTCATATATATGCAGAACAAACTAGTGGCTACCAGTGAGGAAAGGGAAAGAGGGGAGGGGTAAAAGAGAGGTAAGGGATTAAGAGGTAAAAACTACTATGTATAAAATAAATAAGCTACAAGGGCATATAGCCAATATTTGATGAATCTGCCTGCAATGCAGGAGACTCAGGTTTGATCTCTGGGTCAGGAAGATCCACTGGAGAAGGGAATGACAACCCACTCCAGTATTCTTGCCTGGAGAATTCCATGGACAGAGGAGCCTGGTGGGGTGCAGTCCACAGGGTTGCAAGGAGTCGGACATGACTGAGTGACTAACACACACTCACACACATACACGTATATTTTATTTATACATTTATCTGTTGATGGACACTTAGGTTGCTTTCATACCTTGGCTGTTATAAACAATGCTGATATGAACATTGGGGTACATGTATCTTTTCAAATTAGTGTTTTTGTTCTCTTCAGATATGTACTCAGAAGTGAAATTGCTGGGTCATACGGTATTCTATTTTTAGTTTTTTGAGGAACCTCCATCCTATCCTCCGTGGTGGCTGCACCAATTTACATTCTCGTCAAGAGTGTGCAAGGGTTCCCTTTTCTCCAGTCTTGCCAGCACCTGTTACTTGTTGTCTTTTTGATAACAGCCATTCTGACAGGTGTGAGCTGATATCTCATTGTGGTTTTGATTTGCATCTCTCCGATGATGTGAGCATCTTTTCATGTGTCTGTTGGCCATGTGTATGTCTTCTTTGGAAAAAGATCAATTCAGTGTCTGCTCATTTTTTTAGTTAAAGTATAATTGATTTACAATATTATATTAGTTTCTGGTATACAGAAAAGTGACTCAGTTATACATGTATATTATATATATATTCTTCTCATATTCTTTTCCATTATGGTTTATTACGGGATATCGAATATGGCTCCTGTGCTATACAATAGGACCTTGTTGCCTATCTCTTTTTTCTTTTTGGCCACGCAGTGGAGCTTGTGGGATTTTGGTTCTTGAACTCCACCACTGGGCTGGCAGGGAATTCCCTTGTCTGTTTTATATATAGTAGCTTGTATCTGCTAATCCCAAAGTTCTAATTCAGCCCTTCCCAGCTCCTTTCCCCTTTGGTAACCATAAGTTCATTTTTTTATATCTGAGTCTATTTCTGTTTTAGAAATAAGTTCATTTATATAATATTTTTTGGTTCCACATATAAGTGATTATCATATGATACTTGTCTTTGTCTGACTTACTTCACTTAGTATGATAGTCTCTGGGTCCGTTTATGTTGGTGCAAATAACATCATTTCATTCATTTTTTACAGCTGAGTAGTAGTCTATTGTATATATTATATATACACCACATCTTTATTATCCATTCATCTGTCAATAGACATTTAGGTTGGTTCCATATCTTGGCTACTGTAAATGGTTTGCTCATTTAAAGTTTTTTTTAAAAATTTATTTACTTATCTGTTTTTGGTTACACTGGGTGTTTGTTGCTGTGTGCCGGCTTTCTCTAGTTGTGGCAAGCAGGGCGACTCTTCCTTGTGGTGTCAGGCTTCTCATTTCGGTGGCTCCTCTTGTTTCAGAGCACAGGCTCTAGAGTGCCTGGGCTTCAGCAGCTGTGTCCCACGGGCGTAGCTGCTCTTGAGGCATGTGGGGTCCTCTCAGGCTAGGGATTGAACCTGTGTCCCCTGTGTTCGCAGGAGGTAACCACTGGACCGCCAAGGAAGTCCCTGTCTGCTCATTTTTAATTGGATGGTTTATTTTTGCTGTTGAGTTCTGTGAATTCTTTATATATTTTGGGTGTTAACCACATGTTGGACATATCATTTGTAAATATTTTCTATTTAGTAGGTTGCCTTTTCTTTCTTTTTTGGAGTGTTTTTTTTTTTTTTTACGTTGATTAGCTCCAGTTTGTTTATTTTTGCTTTTGTTGTCCTTGTTTGAGGAGACAGATCCAGATAAATACTGCTAGGGCTGACATCAAAGAGCATGTTGTTGTTGTTTAGTCGCTAAGTTGTGTCTGACTCTGTGACCCCACAGACTGTAGGGGTCCAGGCTCCTCTGTCCATGGAATCTCCAAGGCCAGAATACTGGAGTGGGTTGTCATATCCTCCTCTAGGGGATCTTCCCAGTATAAGGATCGAACCCGCATCTCCTGCATTGCGGGCGAATTGTTTACTGCTGAGCCACTGGTATCAGGTCTTACATTGAAGTGTTAAACCATTTTGAGTTAATTCTTGTGTATGGTATAATGGTCTGGTTTCATTCTTTTGCATGTGGCCATCCAGATTTCCAAATTATATTTAATTCCAGCTCCGTTGTACGTTCTTTGCTACTTTATTGTAAATTACTAATTGTTCTTATATGTGTGGGTTTATTTCTGGGCTCTCAATTCTGATCTGTGTATTGAATTTTTTATGCTAATATAAGTGGCATCATGTTTAACATTTTATTTTCCTCTGCCTGTACTAATGTTAAGACTATTGACAGGTAGTTTAGCATTACAGATAAATTAAAAGTCCATATCAGAACTAGCCTTTAGTCCAAGTTTGTTTTTACAATTTATATTTACTTTCTACTTATGAATAATTTAACAATATAGCTGGTCTTTTACCCTTTTCAAGTATCAGATTTAAATGCTTCGTTTAGATGAGGAATGAGCGATTCTCTGGGGAAGAACTTGTCCTAAGGGAGTGGGAGCCAGGCTGGACCCACTTGACCCTGTAATGAAGCCCTGCCCCGAGGGAGGGAGACTGTGTGCTGTCTGTCACTCATGTGTCTTCTAGCCTTGGTACCTGTGGACTCATGTCTCAGTCCTTTGGCGTGGGGAGGGAGGGCTGCCAATGAAAAATGCAAAGAACTCTTTTACTGGCAATTTTAGAAAACACCGAGCATGCACTGCACCGCTTTGTGGCCCCTTTGATGTGCTGCAAAAGCAGGACATTGTCCCTCACCTTAGAACTCCTTTTGCTTTGGCACTTTATTTCAGAACCTACCAGAGGCTCCCCCAGTGCCACTAAGAGCAGTAATGTAGGAGTAATATTAAAAGCTTCCATTTAGTTATTTATTTAGATTGTACTATTTAAAAAGTCTTTTGTTGAATTCGTTACAATATCGCTTCTGTTGTTTATGGTCTGGTTCTTTGGCTGTGGACCATGTGGAATCTTAGCTCCCTGCACTGGAAGGCAATGTCTTAACCAATGGACTGCCAGGGAAGTCCCTAGTAGCTTACATTTATTGAGTGCTTGTTACTTGTTATTCTGTTAGGTTCTGTTTTAAGGACTTTATTAATTCATGAAATAATCACAGCTACCCCATGAGGTAAATTAGATAAAAGTATCCTTATTTCACAAGGGTGGAAACCGAGGCACAGAGAGGCTAGATAACTTGCCTGAGATCACACAGCTTATAAATAGTAAAGCCAGGTTTCAAGCACCAGAGCCCCCATCTCTTAACATTATATAGGCTCTCAGGTGGCAGCAGCAGATGGGGGCTGAAGTAGGAGAAAAGGAATAAGCTGGGGATCCCTGAAGGGCCTCTGGCCAGAGAGCCCACTCTACTTGCTTTTTGTTACCAGTGGGCTAGCTAGCCCATGAGGACTGGAAGCAGTATCTTGGGGTTGGGGTGAGGGCTGCTTTAGAGGGATCTGAGGGCTAAATTAGCAATTAATATCAAGAGAATGTGAAACACAGGTGAGGTAATCATAATTTTCTCTTTAGATCAGATTTATAGACTTAAGAAACATGATATCAATTTGTTTTACAAGTTTATCACCTTAAAATTTCCTTGGAGTAAGTGGAATCATGACTTCTGGTCTGTTCTTTCTCTGAGGTGACAGGCACATCTATATTTAGACCAATAGTCATGCTCCTGTGGTGATGGATCAGTGTGTGCCTCCAAAAATGGCCGAGCATCGGAATAATACTGTGTGTCTTTGTGAACCGATAAATCATCGACGTTGTAGATTTGATGCACACACTTCAGAGGGACGTCTATAGAGATTTACTTGATAAGCAAAGAAAGGAACCTTTGTGCTAGGATCACAGAGAGCCACCTGGGCAAGGGTCCATGAGCTCATGTTAGTGAGCAGACTCAGATTCAGCCACATCACAAACAGAGTGAATCTAGGCTTCCCAGGCCTGAAGCAGAAGCACCATTCATTTTGATGACACTAACCACAGCCTGAGATTTTCTTTAACCCTATCCTTTCTTTTACCTCCCACATTTCATGTGTCACTAAGCTCTATTGATTCTACCCTTTAAATAGCTTTCATATCTGTCTGCTCTTTTCCTTTTCTGCTGCCACTAATTGGGATCCTTGACATTTGTTCACCTGGATTGGACAATAACCTCCTGAATGCTTTTTTCCCTCTAACTAGTTCCTTCCCTGCCATCAGCATTATCTTTATAAAACATAAAACCATCATATCACTTCCCTACTTAAAAACATCTCAATGGCTCCCACAGATCACAGAATTAAAATCTTAACATCCAGAGGCTGGTCTGTGAGGCTCCTTAAAAACTAGCCCTGGTCTCTCTTTTGAGGCCCCATCTCTCTCATTTTGTCACTTGTGGAACCAACCATCTCCGTCCTCCTGGGGCTTCTGGAACCCATGGTTTGCTTTCACATATCATGCCTTTCTGGGATGTTTCTCAACAGGGTGCCTTCCCTGCCACCCTTCTTCTCGTCTTTGCCCTTTTGGCCAACTCTGAACTTTCCTCAGAGATTGTCCTCCTACTCACCTTGGGTGGAAGGCATGGTATGCGTCTTCTTTTTAGAAAAATATTTATTTATTATTAATTTGGTGGTACCAGCTTTTAGTTGCGGCACGCAGGATCTTTGATCTTTAGTTGCAGCATGTGGGATCTAGTTCCCCGGCCAACAACCGAACCTAGGACCCCTGCTTTGGGAGTCTTAGCCCCTGGACCACCAGGGAAGCCCCATGGTATTCTTCTATAAGCAGTTCTCTCGCCATGTTGTTCCGCTTAAATGTCTGTCATCCCTGGTAGATTGCAGAGTCCTTGAAAGAGGATTTCATTCTTCATCTCTTCCCAGGTTACCAATAGACGCTTCACAGAGATTTGCTGCATGCATTCTTCCCTTCATCCATCTGTCCATTGTTCTTTCAACTAATATTTATTGAGCAGTTGCCATATGCAAAGCACTCTAGCTGCTGGAAACACATGATGAAAAAGACACAAAATCCTTATTTCCATGGAGTTGATATACCAGTGAGAGAAGACAGGCAATAGAGAAAGAAACGGGAACTGAATCAGATGGTAGGAAGTGTAGGCAGAGAAGTAAAGTAGGGTCACGTGACACAGAATGCATGGGTGGATTCTGTGGACGGCCAGAGAGGGCCTCTCCGAGCAACAGCCTGGAGGCTGAGGCCTGAGTGAACTACCTGGTGGAGATCAGGGTAAAGAGCATTCCAAGAAGAGGGAACAGATAATACAAAGGCCTTAGGGTAAGAACAAGCTGACTTAGAACAAACATTGGTTACCTAAAGCCAGGGCAATATCAGGGCACAGTGAGGAAAGTGTCTGCAGCAGGCAGAACTGAAGCCATAGGTCATAGCTGGTTTAGGAGTCAAAGGTTCTTTAAATCATACTAGATCCTTATTGGCAGCTACAAATAGCAAAATAAAAAGGCCCTGCTGTTCACACTTGATGCACAAAAGCACTTAGGAATGTAGGTGCCTCCCGATTTCACTGGAAGCCAAGCTGTCCATGTCAAGATGGCCTGTGTGAAGAAACTGCCCGGTTGTAATCCACTTGGCTTTCTCTTCTTGGAGGCTTCAGTTTGCCAAGCCACACAGTTAATATAGCCACAAGAACGTGGACTTTTATCTGCTCTGAAATGTGCCTATATTTTTTAACCTTTCCAGTGGGAAAAGGCCTTTACTTTACCCATCCCTCATTATTTTCCAGCTTAATGTTTTTTACTCCCTTCCTGTAACTGAAACAAAAAAAGCTGTATCTGAAGATCTTTGTGCTTTTGTACAGGGTGAGCGTGTGCTCATGTACACATGTGGGCCGTGGCCGAAGGTTACATAACAAAAGCTGTTCTGAGTACAGTTGGCTCATGCCGAAAGCCCTGATGTGGCAACTCCAAATTTCATCGCAGGTAGGCTGAGCATGAACTTGAAAATCAGGAGTCGTGGCTCAGGGCAGCCTGCTGGCCAGCTTTATTTTCCAGCTCAGAATCTTCCCTGAAAACCCTGGGTTTGGGTTCAAAAGGGCCAAGAGAGTCCTGTTGTACAGACAGGTACTCCCTGCCACAGAAATGGTGATATACAATTTTCATCTTCCCCAGTGGGTGGGTGGCTATGATAGAAGTGATTAGGCCTGATAGAAGTGTTCACATTCTTTGTGGTTTTATTAACCAAGTGGCTTGGCCACATCAAGGCCATGTCTAGACAGCGTAATAGGCCCTGCTGTGGCACAATGATCTGGCCTTTTTTTGTGTGTGTGTGTGCCCCCCCCCCCACTTTAATTATGTTTCTGGTTGTTCTTCGTGGAATTGACCATCTGGAAAACTTATTTAAATACACAGTGTAATAATTTAGGATTAAAAGGATTCTTGGACCTCTAAACCTTTCAGACACGGTAACTGAGGTGTTAGGTGTCTTGCCCAGGGGTAGACGGTGGGTTCGTGTCAGAACTAGGTCTGATGGTCTTGGGTTCCTGGCTTCCATGGTGGCTTTTCTGTTCCCAGTCATACTGCCTTTAATCACTGAAGGGAGATAGCAAAGTGGCGAACTGATGAGTTTTTTTAAACTGGTAGTTCATATTTAAAAATTGGGAGACCGCACATCAGAATCTGGGTTTCTGGTTTCTCCAGAAAGACTTGAGTTCATACTCTTGCAGGACTGGCTGTTGGTAGCGACAGTGGCTTCTTCCTTTATACAGGTCATGTGGTCTCCAGTTTAAAAATTGGGAGACCGCACATCAGAATCTGGGTTTCTGGTTTCTCCAGAAAGACTTGAGTTCATACTCTTGCAGGACTGGCTGTTGGTAGCAACAGTGGCTTCTTCCTTTATACAGGTCATGTGGTCTCCAGTTTAAAAATTGGGAGACCGCACATCAGAATCTGGGTTTCTGGTTTCTCCAGAAAGACTTGAGTTCATACTCTTGCAGGACTGGCTGTTGGTAGCAACAGTGGCTTCTTCCTTTATACAGGTCATGTGGTCTCCAGTTTAAAAATTGGGAGACCGCACATCAGAATCTGGGTTTCTGGTTTCTCCAGAAAGACTTGAGTTCATACTCTTGCAGGACTGGCTGTTGGTAGCAACAGTGGCTTCTTCCTTTATACAGGTCATGTGGTCTCCAGTTTAAAAATTGGGAGACCGCACATCAGAATCTGGGTTTCTGGTTTCTCCAGAAAGACTTGAGTTCATACTCTTGCAGGACTGGCTGTTGGTAGCAACAGTGGCTTCTTCCTTTATACAGGTCATGTGGTCTCCAGTTTAAAAATTGGGAGACCGCACATCAGAATCTGGGTTTCTGGTTTCTCCAGAAAGACTTGAGTTCATACTCTTGCAGGACTGGCTGTTGGTAGCAACAGTGGCTTCTTCCTTTATATGGGTCATGTGGTCTCCAGTTTACTACAGTCTGCACTAGTCCTTATTATCCCTCAAACACTGAAATTGACTGTCAGCTGACATTTTATGGTCAATTGTGAGCTGCTGTATTTCTGATAGTAGAATTAAGAGGAAAGAGAGCTATTTCTCATGCCTACCTATCTATTAAAAGTGGGCCATATTTCAAGAAGAATGGATTAAAAAAAAATTTTTTTTGCTACACCCCATGGCATGTGGGACCCTCATTCCCCAACCAGGAATCACACCCTGCTTTGGCAAGCAAAGTCGTAACCACTGGACCGCCAGGGAAGTTCCAGAATGGATATTTTAAAAAGCAAAGTGTTTCAAGGCCAAGGAATACAGCTCAAGATATTATAAAACAAATCTATTTGGAACCTTTAAGGCATTGGAAGTTGCAACTCTTGTGCTAAACTCTGATACCATATCAGAAAAACTTTGGATACATTTTTTCAGTGAGGTTACAGAATACCCTTGACAAGTTTTGAAAAGAGATTTTTGTAGCATTGGGCCAAGAAAAAAAGCAGAACAGAGAAAGGAAAAGGGACCCTTCTCTTGCTTTGCCCCATAGCAGAGCTATTAAATGTGAGATTAGTCTGCTTAGACAGTGAGTCAAGTTGTCCAAAAGGCTGTGCATTAAGAACTCTTTCATATTAACTTTAGGCAGGAATATCTTGAACTGTTCAGCTGTGAACTGATAATCAAGGCAACAGAGATACTGAGAAATTCAGAACCGAGGATTCCTTTCCCATTTGCTGGAATAACCGTGAAATTGCTTAAAGGAAATGTGCTATATTATTCTGAGAAATCAATGACAAATAAGCAACACCCAAAGTGTACCACACTTATGATTTCTTGAATAAAAGGCTCATTTCTCCTCGTGATTTCTTTTTTTCTGGTCTCTGCCTCTAGCTATCCTTCAACTTTACCAACAAACATTTTGTTTGTGAAGCCAAGAGGCTCCATGAAAGGTTAAAAATAATTCGGCTGTATTGTGTTGAACTTAATTGGAGTGTCATGAACCATCCTGAGAGCAGGAGAGCCAGTTCTCTCTTGCTGCTATTGGCTTAGTCTGTTTACTTTCCTGGTGCCTGTCCTCTGAAGCTTGGGCTGGGGGGCCTGGTGAGGAATGTTTCCTCTGAGGTTTCGGCTCGTTTGGCTGTTCATCATTGCCTCAGAAGCTGCTTGGCTGCAGGTAAGGAAGGCTGCTGCCCTATGGGAGGGATAATTATGGTCAGTGAGTTTGAGCCTTTAGCTTGGCCTTACTCTGCACCCAAATTCACATCTGATTCAGGAAGTCTATTTTTGTGTGTCCACATCAACGATTTCCTTGCTCACTTTATCGAAGGGAAACAGCCTTGTGGACTGGTGAGGAGATTCTGAATCAGGCCTCCCTCTTGCCTGGCTGAGTTGCAGGGCTTGAAAGAAGGATTAAGTCAGGGAGGAGTCACTGTCATCAGAATATCCACACACCTCCTCTGACTTTCCTACACAAAGCGTGATTTCCCTGGAGGGGCAGGTGGTGAGCAGGCACTGGGGAGCAAGGGCTTGAATCCTTTTTTTCCCCAGTTCAGGGGGCACCATTGGTTGTGCCTTTTCCAGAGAACCTTGAAGTCTGGGGATCTCAAGATATGCCTTGACTGTGCGAAGTCTCTTCTGGGGTTGTGACAGCCTTGTCGCTTAAGTGGCTCGAGTATCTGTCACAAGTAGAATGTGTGACGCATAGCCAGGCTTTTCACGGCTAGGGGAGGCTCTTTGACTTACGGGAATGTAATGGGTCCAGGATTGTCCAGGAGCCACAGAGAGTGGGCCCTCCTGAGGCTGATAAACCCTGAGTAGGTTAGGGTGGAGCTCTGTGGTCCCTTCCCTTGGCTTAGTCTGGAGAGCCTTGCCTTTGAAACAGTCAGGCTGTGGTTAGCATTATGAGAGATTCTTTTTGTTCCATCCCTCTTAGAGCATATGTAATAGGATAATGGAAAAAAAAAAAAAAAAACCCTTCAATTGCCATACCAATGTTGCCACATCAAAGCAACAGTTAATGTACTTGTCATGGCAAATTAACATGGATCCCAATATAAACACTGCTTTATCCCTTTTTGTTTTTAAAAGAAGCATTTGGCTTGTATATTCTGTTTGAAACATCAAACATAATGCATGGTCATATTTGAATATGGATACTACCTATGTTTTAATAATAACTGGCATTTTTATTATGTCTGTGGCACCACAGGTGTATCATTTTAAATTATGTATATAGCATTTAAGGTGTATAGTGACTTATATAATTACTGTTGCTTCATGTGGCCTACATAGGATGTACCAATTTAGCAGATGATGTTATTCAAATCACATGAAAAGTCCCCTTAGAATTCCCTGGTGGTCCAGTGGCTAACACTCTGCACTCTCACCGCAGGGGGACTCGATTCAGGCCCTGGTTCGGGAACTAGTATCCTACGTGCTGCTGGTACCCCTCCGCCCACCCCAAAATAGTCCCTTTAATCTGTCTGTCTGAATTCATGGAAATCGCAAGTCTGGAGAAGTATTTGCATACCAATAACATTGTCCATGAAGTCTTGACACCTTCTTACCTTCTCCCCTCTCCTTACACCACCTCCTCCCACAAGCTTGGCATCGCTTCACAGTAAAGTGACAAGCCCCAGTGTGTAGTGGGTCTGAACCCTTGCCTGGATCCACGGCCAGAAATGGGATGTGGTCCAGGGAACAACCTAGACGAGTGCCAACAGGGACACGTGGCAAGGGTTCCCCTTGCTTTTTGACACTCTTCAGCTGTGGTCTCCCAGGGAAGAGGAGCCTTGGCCATCATCGCCTGCTACGACAAGTCTGTGTTGTAACTGCCTCCACATCCCCTTTTGGCTGAGTTGGTGAATCCAGGAAGGATAATGCTTGCCATGAGCATCACCTGGAGTCCTCCCCAGTATGTTGACTCCACTAGAGCCAGGTGGGCGGTGCCAGCGAGGTGGTTGGGCCCCTAGAGGAAGCGTGTAACTAACCCTGGGCAACAGCCTGCAGACTGTGGTGGTAGATGCCTCGCCCTGTGCTCCCGGGCGTGGGCGGGTGCATGTTTTCTAGGCCAGCAGCCCTAGAGGACAGCCAACAGGCTCTACCATCAGTTCTGGCACAGGAAATATATGTGAGGAGGCCAAATTGGAAGTGAATAAGACACCATGATGTTCAAGGTTAGATAGGAAGAGCTCCTGACGCAGAAGTGGGTTTTCCCTTTTAAAATGAAGATGGCCACAGCTGATGTGGCCTCTTGTGTGTCCTTCTCTGGTGATCACCATCCTCTGGTCTCCTATTGAGGAGAGGGGAGATGGCCCTGGATTCCCAAAGAAGCCTCGCAAAGGGAGGAGGCCCAACTCCGCCCAGCTGTTTTCACATTTCCCATGTGAAATTCACCAGCACTCAGAGCTCTGAAGGTCCAAGCGTGCCCAACTGAGTGGCAGTCTGTGGGGAGAGAACGTAGGATTTCTTTCCTGCAGCTCCCTTTACTCTCTCCCTACGGAACCCTAAGTAGACAAAATATTGGGCCAAAGGGCCAAATAATCTTGTTTGGGGAATCTCACCATCTCATTTTCCAGCCAGGCACTTTCCCCATCCTGTAACTTTCCAGTTGTAATTCGGGGAATATTATTGATAACTCTGACACCTGGTGGTCACTTCAAAAACTGCACTCTGGGAGGATCGACAGTCCTCTGATCACTTTTAAGTTTTTGTTTTTCCGGTTACAGTTTCAATGTAAATAAGATATACTTTATACCTTAGTTATTCTGACTAATTGAATTATTTATAAGTAAAATTCTTGAGAATGCATTTAACAGAATACACTTGTATGAAACATTTCTGTAAAGACATACCCCAAACTGCATGTTACAGTCCTTGGAGTGAAGCTAGGTTTGAAGGGGAGGGGGAACTTATTTACTTTACACCCACTAGTTATGTCTGAAAGCGATTTTAAACAGGAAGGAAGTGTTCCTCTGAGTGTGGCTGGAGGACCCCACTTGGGCAGGAGGCCTGGAAGTCCAGGATATCCCGCTCCAGGGCTCCGACCCTCTCCTGGTTTTGTGTCCAGGGACCTGTAGTGCTTTCCTGTGATTGGAGGACGTGGAGTATGGCTGACCTCCCTCTGATCTTGTTCACTGATGGTGGTGGAGGAGCCCAGCAGCTGAGCAGAGGCTGGTCCTGGGGAGCCGAGTGGCCGGAGTGCTGAAGCCGGGAAAAGTTCCCCTCTCCCTTGATGGTCACGGGCTTCCCAGGTGGCGCAAGTGGTAAAGAACCTGCCTGCCAATGCAGGTGACATAAGAGATGCATGTTTGATCCCTGGCTCGGGAAGGTCCCTTGGAGGAGGACTCGGCAACCCACTGCAGTATTCTTGCTTGGGAAATCTCATGGACAGAGGAACCTGGCAGAGTACAGTCCATAGGGTCACAAAGAGTCCAACATGACTGAGGTGACTTAGGCACGCACGTTGGTGGTCACAGTAGTGAAGGAAGCAGCCATCCTGTCAGGTGTGGGCTGCCCACTTCCCGAGGTCGTGCTCTGCGGTGGGGCTCCAGTTGGAGAGTCAACCACTCATTTGAATTTCTGATGCCTCACAGGTGTGAGGCGACCGGAGCCAAGTTTCACAAGGTGTGTGAGGCGAGGCCCCCTGAGGTGCGGGGCAAAAGCTTCCCAGATTTTAACCCCAGAGAAGTGGGCTGGGGGCAGATGTGGCCTGGGGCTCTCTGGCCGGAGCGCCCAGTCTGACAAAAGCCAGTCACCTTTTGACTAGCTTCTCTGTGCCTCATGCCGTGCAACACCAGCATTGCCTTCTACTCTCGAACACACCTCCCACCGCTTTCCCACCACTGCCCCTCATGATAACGTGCCTTTATGAGTGTGCGTGTGTTGCACGTAGCCACTGTCCAAGTATGTGCTCTGGACAGCAAGCACTCCTCTCGCATGACTGTGCCCATTCACCCAGCTTACCAGCCAGCAGCCCAGAAACACTGGGTGACTGAGTGACTGCAGAGGAAGTTTGCAAGGTGTGCAGGGCACAGCCCCAGGGGAGTCTCCCAGGGCCAGGTCTGATCTCCAGGGAGGAGAGAGTTCCTGCCTGCACTTGTCATGTGGTCCCTGAGGGTGGAATCAGGACCAGGACACAGGAGTGGAGCTCTTTCAAAGCAGCTCTTCAGGGAAAGAAAATCTCAGCACTGCACTCAATTATTGGTCTTTATACCCAGAGAACATGTTTCAGCTCTGGTGATTAACTCCGCCCCCCTCTCACTGTGTGGCATGCAGGATCTTAGTTCCCTTACCAGGGATCGAATCCATGTCCCCTGCATTGGGAGCTTGAATCTTAAGCGGTGGATGGTCTAGTGATGAACTCTTTTAGGAGTCCCTCAAGATGCAAGACAGCACAAGTGCTCTCTCAGGATTGGCCCGAGTGTCCACCATCTTTTGACTTCCAAGGTCAGGCATTCCTGGATCACTCTTGGTGACCCACCTCTCCTTCCTTCAGGCAGTCCCCCCTTCTACCTTCCTGGAAAATCAAGGTACCTCTCTTTTCCTCCTTCCTTCCTCCTCCTGCTCAGATCAAAGCTCTCCAGCCAACACCATGTGACCTTGAGGATGGAAAACACGTGCCTGGGGAGACAGAAGAAGGCTGAGAGCCTGGTGACTTCATGGAGCTGCCAAAACAGTTTGACTGCTTTACTCTCAATAGTAAAGTGAGAAAAGAAACCCACCTGCGTGAATGACTAGACTTTCTTATGTAAAGCCAAACTTCATGGTAACAGATACTAGCAACCCTCTGTGATAACCAGGTGTTTCCTTGTTTCTCATCTATACTATCGCATGGGGGCAAATAGTTCTTAATAAAGAATAGAAATAACACAGATTGAATCTCTGGGGTTAGGGGTTGTTCCTCTGGTAGGACTCTGCATATAGTACTATAGATCTGGTTGGGCTATTGTTCTTAAATTACTGACTTTAAGTGTTCCTCACAGTGGAGTAGAGTTTCAGAAGCATGTATTTGGTTGCCTTAGCTTCAGTTTAAATATATGGAGAGCGGTGAGGGAGGCTCCTAAGGACACAGAGGGGAAAACCAGGCATTGCCTTTGTAAAATGGACGAATGGGGAGTTCCCTGGTGGTTCAGTGGCTAGGACTTGACGCTTTCACTGCTATGGCCTGGGTTCAGTCCGTGGTAAGAGACCTAACGTCCTGCAAGCTGCCCAGCATGGCAACAAAACAAACAAAACTAAAACACATTTGGAGCTCTTAAAAAGCTCTGGCGCTGAGCTCAGAGAAAGCTGGGTTGAGGCCCTTGGTTCAGTTCCCCTGCCCACCAGCATGGTGAGCATGTTAGTGTCAAATGACCCATGTATTTTTTGATCTCTGAGTCACCCTAAAAGTCAGTTTATCAAGGTATAATTGACATACAATAAACTACATCTATTTATTTTTTAATTGATTTTTTTGGAGTATAGTTGATGTACAGTGTTGTGTTCATTTCTGCTGTACGGTGAAATGAATTGGCTATATATATATAGATATATCCCCTCTTTTTTTAGGTCACCATTGAGCATTGAATGGACGTCTCTGTGCTATACAATAGGTTCTCATTAGTTATCTATTTTATCAGAAAAACTATGACAAACCTAGACAGCATATCAAAAAGCAGGGACATCACTTTGCCAACAAAGGTCCCTATGCCTGCCTGCTAAGTCACTTCACTCATGTCCAACTCTTTGCAACCCGATGCACTGTAGCTCTCATGTCCATGGGATTCTCCAGGCAAGAATACTGGAGTGGGTTGTCATTTCCTCCTCCAGGGGATCTTCCCAACGCAGGGATCCCACATCTCTTATGTCTTCTGCATTGGCAGGTGGGTTCTTTTTCACTAGGGCCACCTGGACACATAAAAGTCCGTATAGTCAAAGCTATGGTTTTTCCAGTAGTCATGTACAGATGTAAAAGTTGGATCATAAAGAAGGTTGAGAAGTGAAGAATTGATGCTTTTGAACTGTGGTGCTGCAGAAGACTCTAGAGAGTCTCTTGGACAGCAAGAAATCAAACTAGTCAATCCTAAGGGAAGTCAACCTTGAATATTCATGAAGGGCTGATGCTGAAGCTGAGGATCCAATACTTTGGCCACCTGATGTGAAGAACTGATTCATAGGAAAAGACCCTGATGCTGGGAAAGATTGAAGGCATAAGGAGAAGGGGGCAGCAGAGGATGAGATGGTTAGATAGTATGACCGACTCATTGGTCATGAATCTGAGCAAACTCCGGGAGATGGTAAAGGACAGGGGAGCCTGGCCTGCTGTAGTCCATGGGGTCGCAAAGAGTTGGATAGGACTTAGCGACTGAACAACAGCAACAACATATACCCAGAGTGGAATTGATAGAGCATAGTAGTTCTATTTTTAATTTTTTCTATTAAAAATTTTTAAAAATTTTTTATGGAGTTTCCATAGTGTGTCCCATAATGGGTGCACCAATTTACATTCCCACTGACAGTGCACAAGGAGTCATGTATATTTCATGCTGTTATTTTCTCCCATTCTGTAGGTTACCTTTTAATTTTGTTGATTGTTCCTTTTCCTGTGCAGGAACTTTTTAGTTTGATGTAGTTCCATTTTTATTTTTGCTTTTGCTTTTGGCATCAAACCCAAAAGGTCATTGCCAAGAGTGATGTCAAAGAGCTTTGCAGAATCCCATGGACAGAGGAGCCTGGCAGGCTAGAAAGCTATAGGGTCACAAATAGTCCGACACAAATAAGGCAACCTTGCATGCAGATCCTGCTGCTACTGCTGCTGCTGCATTGCCTCAGTCGTGTCCGACTCTGTGTGACCCCATAGACGGNTTTTCTTCCAGAAATTTTATGGTTTCAGGTCTTACATTTACGTCTTCAATTCATTTTGAGTTGATTTTTGTGTATGATGTAAGATAGTGGTCCAGTCATTCTTTTTGTGTAGCTATCCAGTTTTCCCATTACCACTTTCTGAAGAAACTATTCTCTCTCCATTTTGCATTTTTGCTCTTTTGTCATAAATTAATTGATGAAATATGCATGGTTTTATTTCTAGGCTCTTTATTCTGTTCCATTGATTTATGGGTGTCTAGAAGTTAGCTAAGAGTCTTTAAAAATATCTTTCATGTGTTAACTAAAATTCTGAACATATATAATACAACTATTATCATTATTTTTACATCTTTGGACACAAAACCTCTGGGTCAGTTCTGGCTCAGCTTATTTTGACTTACCATTCTCCTCTTTAAGAGTAAGTTTTTTCTGTTTCTTTCCGTGTCTGGTAATCTTTGACTGAATGCCAGATATTGTTAGTTTCACCATTTTGAGTGCTGAGTATTTTTGTATTCTTATTAATATTGAAAGATATTTTAAATAATTATCAGAACTGTTATTTTTGCTTAGTTTTTTTTAAAACATCATACAGCTTTTTTCCTTTAGGAAGAAAAAAAAAACACCAAGTTCCACCAAATCAAATAAACAATCTGTCTTAACTTGAAGTTTGAGAATCACTGGTTTATAAGCTAGGATTGAATGAAAGGAGGTAACAGCCACAGTTGACAATCTCATGCCAATGGCAGCAAACAACAGGATCAACCAGGGCAAAATGAATAACTATGTGCCAGCCCTAATAAGTGCTTAAACAGACTGGTTCCCTGAGATATCACTATAGATATATTTTTGATATATAGACAAATATATTAATATATCTTAATATTTTGGACTTTGTTCTTAGATGCAGCTATGTTCATTGGGAACAGTTCTCTGTTAAAAACTTGCCCTTTTCTCATGAACTCCTTGTGTACTCATTCTCAGCTCCTCTGTATTGGGTCACTCTGGTGTATTTTCCAAGATACTGGCTTTTCTTGGTGATTTAGAGTCCTACATTTCTTGTAAAAACACTTTCAGGTTTTAACAGGAGGATCTTTTCCTTTCTTTCCTGAGTTTTGTTCTCTTGAAATCCTACAACTATTGTTGAACTGGGGGAAAGAAGTTCTTTCTTAAGTCATTTTTAAATCAGAGTTTCTTTGTTTTCACACATCACTCTTTTTCCATCTCAAGAAGATGGTTGTTCTTTCTTTTCCTCTTTCCTTCCTTTCCCATCATTTCGCATCTTTCTTTCTTTTAAAACTTTAATTATGGAAAATTTTAAGCCTGCAAAAATACAGCGAGACTGATACAATGGGTATTTCCACATACCAATCAACAATCATTAACTTGTGAAATTGTATTTTTCTTTAAAATTTTCTTTTTAAAATTAGGGTATAGTTGATGTAGAAACTTTATTTTTCTAATGCTTCTGATTTGCAAGCATTAGAGACTTATTTTCAAGTTACATTAGATATCATGTGGTAGGGAGATGCATAACCCATTTTGTTTGTGTGTGTGTGTGTGTGTCTGTGTGTGTAGGACTGTTGATTTTTATCCCAGGTAGGATGCATGCAACATGAATACTAAGAGCCTCCAGTGAGTTCCAGGTGATAACCGCAAGCATCTCAGTTACCCTTTACCTTTATGTTTTATGCACAGTCCTTAAGTGCAGCCTGTAGCCTTTGCTCTGTGATTTGTTTCTAGCCTGTGGTTGATTTCGGCCATGTCTTACATTCAGTCTAGGTTTACACTCTTGGAATATATTTCCTAAGTTTCTTCCTTTTTTTCCCCGTAAGTATATATGTATACCTTGAGTGTTCTTTATATTTCAACTATGCTTAAGGAATAAACGCAAAGTAGTGTAATGTAGTGAAAGGCATCTGAGAGAATTCTGACACCAGTACTTACTAGTTGGTGTGACTTTTCCAAAGTTGCTAAACCTCTTGGAGAGTCAGCATCTCTGTAAATTGAATAACACCCATCTTCAGGATTACAGGATTGCAAATAATGCAAGCAGAGTGCTTATCCCAGTGTCTGATGCATAGTAGTAACTCGATAAATGGCAGCTATTATGATCATGACAGATGTAGCAGTGCTGTGAAATGGATAGCAAAGAGTATTATCCCCAATCGACTGACTAAATAGGCACCAGAGAGACTAAAATACTGGCTAAAGTCACAGACAGATTCATAACCGAAGTCATAAATGCCACTTCCTGGACTCAGAGGCTCCTGCAAACATACTGAAATCTAATTTCTGCTTATATCTTTATGAGTGAGTTCTATTTTTTAACAGAAACAAGACATTTCCAGCAGCTCATTTCAAGGGGATTTACTAAATTCATGGTTCCAGGCATCTAGGTTTGGGCTTTGTGCCCCAAACCATGTCCTTACATACATGGTCATACTTGAAATGAGCATATCAGACCAGTACATGTCTGTTGTGGTGTTTTGTTGAGTTTATTTGTGGACATACTGGCTCTCAGAATCACAGACTGTTAGTGGATAGTTTTTAAACATAGTGAAGTGCTTCAAGCTTTCACAAAGAGAAAGGAATGTTGAGTCCTACTTTGTCTCTCTCTCTCTGTCTCACTGTCGCTCTGTCTCTGTTTCTCTCTCTATCACACACACACACACGTATACGCATGTAATTCTTTTGATCTTATACACTCCAGGTTCTGGAGAGGTATGCACATTTCTGGGTATTCTTCCCAAAGTGTAGAAATTTTCTTTCTCAGCTGTTTCCTCCCATATTTTGCTGAGGTATAAAAATATGTCCTTACTGACCAAGTGTCTAGAGTACATAAGTTCTGCCTGAAAGCTAGAGGCAAATGTAAAAAAAATTAGTGAAAATTGTACAGAAGTGTCTCCCCTGTTTGTCCTAATTGAACCAAGTTGGGGGGAATAGGACTGTTTGAACAGGCTCTGGAATGTAATGCCTATAACCATGGCCTCTGATGTGAGAACCCCTCTCTGGATTTACAATGTTATATTCTCCTTTTGATCTCCAGGAGATCAGTCCTGGGTGTTCATTGGAAGGAATGATGCTGAAGCTGAAACTCCAATACTTTGGCCACCTCATGCGAAGAGTTGACTCATTGGAAAAGACTCTGATGCTGGGAGGGATTAGGGGCAGGAGGAGAAGGGGACGACAGAGGATGAGATGGCTGGGTGGCATCACCGACTCGATAGACATGAGTTTGAGTGAACCCCGGGAGTTGGTGATGGACAGGGAGGCCTGGCGTGCTGCAATTCATGGGGTTGCAAAGAGTTGGACACGACTGAGTGACTGAACTGAACTGATTCTCCTTTTAGCAGGGATTACAGTAAGCAAGTTAGATGAATTGCCTAGGGAAAAATGAAAAAACAGGAGCCATTGGAAACCCTTCTTCAAAACAATTGAGGCTTTTCTCTTTTTTTCAAAGTTTTCTTCATTAAGCACAGTGGCTGTAACTAAAGCATCTTTGTGTCTATAGCACCTTTCATCATGCTTTACAGACAGCAGACACTCAATAGATAATCATTCTTGATGCTGAATGTATAAATATGTATTGAGAACCCACTATGCAACCTTTGTTAGGTGTTATGTGGATTAATAAAGAGGTACAACTCAGAATTCCTTGCTTTCATTGAGCTTATGGTCTAGCTGGGGTTATAACAATTATGGGAAATGTTTGGTTATTATTTCCTCAAGTATTTTGTCTGCTTTATTTCATTCTTCTTCTCCTTATGGGACTCTAGTTGTACTAGACAAATCTTTTGATAATGTCCCACAGGTTCCTGAAGTTCTCTTAATTATTTCAATTATTTTTTTCTTCTGTGCTTCAGATTAAGTAATATTATTATTAAGCATGCTTATTATTAATATATAATTAATCCATTAATCTTTCTTCAAGTTCATTGACTCTTTCTTGTTATTTTTATTCTGCTGTTAAGCCCATTCAGTAATTTTTTAGTTTAGTCTAATATTATACCTTTACTTTTTACATTAAAATTTTTAATCCATCTGGAATTTACTTGTAAGTATGGTATGTTATTATTGTTGTTTAGTTGCTAAGTCATACTGACTCTTTTGCAACTCCAAGGACTATAGTTAGGCAAGAATACTGGGAAATTGCCATTTCCTTCTCCACCAATGGGTAATTTTTTAACATTTTAAATGTATATTTTTAAATTCCAGAATTTATTATTAGGCCTTTTTTATGGCTTCTAGTAACCTGTTGATACTTCTTAGTTTTTCTTTGATTTCTAGCATATTTTCCTCTGTGTCCTTGAACTTAAGAGATAATAATTGCTTTATAACTCTTATCTACTAATTTCAATACGTGAATCATTTCAGGATTGACTTTCATTGATTCTTTTTTTCTGAGAATAGATAATATCTTCCTATTTTCTTTGACTGTTAAGTAATTTTGAACTGTGTCCTGGATGTTGTGAATGATATGTTATAGAGATTCTGAATTCTGCTATGTTGCCATGAAGAGTATTTTTTTCTTTTTTTAAATAGTAATCAGTTAACTTGGCTGAATTCAAACTGTAAGCTTTATCTTCCTTGTTGTGAATGGTGGCTCAAATTTCTGCTCAGTTCTTTCAGTCTTCTGCTTGAAGTTGGCCTAACACATGTATAATTTCAGCCTCAGCCAGAGATCTGGCTAGAATTTATACACATGATTCAGGTCCCCTCTTTCCTGGCTTGCTACTTTTTAGGATTTCTCCCTTTGCTTTCCAGCAGCTGTGTTTCCCTCAGACTCTGGTTTTACCAGCCAGTAAGATTTTGAATTTTTCTTTGATTTCTAGCTGCATTGCATTGAAATTTGAGGCCTTCTCTCAGGGAAAAAGTCATAAAAAATGGAAACTCATCAGTGCTTTTCTCTTCATCCAAATGTTGACTCCCTTTCAGTATCTACCTGTTCCTAGTTGCTCTTCATTATCTTCAGATAGTTGCTTGTATATTTAGCTCAGTTTATATTTGTTTTCCATGAGAAGTTTGGTCTGATAGGTGCCACATGGCCGTGACTGGATAGGTAGGTAGGACCAAAAAACACAGGGACAAATAAGCAAGTTATTGTCAGACAAAGACGCAGAGACAAAAGCATTTAGGAGAGAAAAGAACTTTACTTAAGAAGAGGTTTGCAAGGGACTCTCAGCTTTAGAGGGGCTTCCCAGGTGGCACAGTGGTAAAGAATTCACCTGCCAATGTAGGAGATGCAAGAGATGCAGGTTCGATCTCTGGGTCTGGAAGATCCCTTGGAGAAGAAACCCGTTCCAGTATTTTTGCCTAGAAAATCCATGGGCAGAGGAGCCTGGCGGGCTATAGTTCATGGGGTCACAGAGAGTTGGACACAACTGAACAAATGAGCACACTAGGCTTTATAAAAATAGGTTTATCAAGTGAAAAAAATGCAGCAGATGTTTAAAGGAAAAGATTTCATATTTTGAGGACTAGAAGGGTATACAGTGACCATGTTTTTTGTGTGTGTATGTGTGTTTGTGTGTGTGTGTGTATTTTGTCTCTGGGATTCTTTATGGTCAAGTCTCACTCACATGCAGATTTGACCTCATAAATTGTTTAGAGATTATCTGATTCAGTGTAACTCATTTGATTTGTTTTATTTAATTGGTTTTATTTATATAGTATATAAGAGATGTTAATATACAAAGACATCCTTGTTATATATTAATAAAACTGGAGCAGTTCTGGTTTAAGAATTAACTTACAGTTATAATTTACTTTTAGGTATCAGAATTATTTTATTGCCTTTATCAGCTCATCTATTGAGCTAAGGAACAAGGACCTTCCAATTTGTTTCTATGAGGTTTACCTATTGAGTAGCCTGTAAGTGTCTCTCTGTGGTGTTGGAGAAGACTCTTGAGAGTCCTTTGGACTGCAAGGAGATCCAACCAGTCCGTTCTGAAGAAGATCAGCCCTGGGATTTCTTTGGAAGGAATGATGCTAAAGCTGAAAGTCCAGTACTTTGGCCACCTCATGCGAAGAGTTGACTCATTGGAAAAGNGTCTCCACGGAGCAAACCCAGGGAGCCGTGGGGTGGGAGCCCTGAGAAAAGCGCTGGTGTCCGCAGCTTGGCACTTCCTTGGCTTTTTGCTGCTGGCCCACCCTCTTCATCCTGCCTGGCTTAAGCTTGATCCCTGAACGCTGGACTCATCCCTCCTCACTGACCCATGGATGGCATGTCTGGATGCTCTGTGGGGAATTTCTCCAGGGGGGCTCTGCTTCTGGGAAAGGGGAGCAGAGGCAGGTGAGGCTGGAGGCCTCAGTGGGAGCCAGGGGCTCCCTGCCCCATGCGAAGGAGTGTAGATTCCATCCTCCACAGGTGGGAAGGCCTTACAGTTTCAGTGGGGGCCCTACACGGTCAGATTTGTGCTTCAGGACTATTGCATTCAGCAGTCTGGAGCCACAGAGGCCGGTTAGGATGCTAAGAACTGAGGCAGTTGAGACGGTAAGGACGAGAACCTTATCAGTGTCCCGGCCAATCGCTTGCCCTTGATGCTGTGGGGATCAGGTAGGCAGGGAAGAGGAGCCATGAGAGGAGATGAGTTCCAGGATCAGCCGTCAGAGGTATTTCCTATGACTCCACAGGGGATTCCGGAGCCAGTGGTCTCCGTACCGGCTCTGCTCAGACTAGGCCTCCTCTGGTGGTGGAGGCCCGAGGCCAGCGGCCTTCCCTGTTCCTGCCACGTCCTGTCTGCTGAGAGAAGGGGACACAGGACAGGAGGTGAGCTGCCTCATTCCACCAGAGGCCCTGCGCTTAAAAAAGCCGAGCTGGACATGTAAAATAAAAGCCTGAGGATGTGGTTTGGGTTGTCCCTGAAAAACATGTCTATTTATGTGTGGAAGGATATTTTCAGATGAGGCTTCATGTGAAGAAAGGGAGGCTGACCTCTCTGTCAGGGCTGTTCCTTCAAAGCATGGTGCATTACACTATGTCAGTTCTGAGGGAGCCGCCGATGCTGTGACTTGTTCATCTTTATTGGGGAGACCCATCACAGTTGTGGTGAGGCCAGAGGGCTGCCTGTCAAATTTCTAAGTCTCTAGTCTCAATGTAGTATGCCTCTCATGGTGTGATGTTAGACAAGACACTTCGTTTCCCATAGACTCTCTTTAACTATCTGTGAAATACTCCTCCATCTTTTCAGAGGTGACAGGAGATGCAATTAATTTGTATTTGGGAAGTTCTCAGAGGCCCCCCAGATGAAAGCTGCTGTGAAATAGAGAGAGCTTTCTCCACCAGGATCGAACCTGTGGTTTCATGGTCATGCTCAGATGTGATTGCTAAGAGCCTGATTTTCATGATTTCATATTCTGATCCTTGGAGGATTCATACTCGCTTCCAGTGTCTTTCCTTCTTCTTGAAAAATATTATCTAGGAAAGTTCTTTAAAAATACAGAACTGTACAGATATCATGAATAGCCCTGTACTCACTAACCAAAGTCGGACACGATTGAAGCGACTTAGCAGCAGCAGCAGCAGCAGCCGCAGCAACCAAATTAACAAATGAAATTTTTTACAATTAACAGTTTTATTTGCATTTAAAACTATATTTATCCAACGATACACCACGTCATGGTTTTAAACCTTATTTTTTAAAAGAAAAGAAACAAATGTTTCTATATTTCCCATCCCACCCATTGACCTTCCTCTGACCCTTGAGGGGACCCTGTGGTGGACATGCACCCGTCCTGTCCACGAGTGTGTGCCTGGTTATGCCAGCGTGGGTGGCTGCGCTTCCCCCTGTGAGTGACAGGATCAAGGCATAGAGGATGTGGGGTGCAGAGCATGGAGTTTGGAGTCAGGCGGACCAGGGATTGAGACCTGCCTCTACCACGTCTGGCTGGTGTCCTTTGGCCTTTTTGAGCCCGTTTCCCCATCTGTAACCTGGTGGTGATCAGTTCACAGTATTGTTGACATGGGGCATAATGATAAATGGCTGGCAATAAATGGTGATTAGTATTATTTAGCCATTTATGTTTTTATCTCTTTTTTTTTCCCCCTGGATGGAAAACCTTTGAGATCAGGGCCCCTGCTCCTAGTCTATACTAAATACCTTTTGGATTATTTCCAGTGCCTCCTAACTCAGTATAGAAGTTTATTAATTTCTTGGAGAAATCTTGGAACTGCCTCAGGCCTGCTCCCAGCCTCAGTTCAGAGGCACATGGGCTGGCTTACAGGAATTGTGTTCTCGGTATATCCAGGCGACACTGGGACAGTCTAGCTGAGGACACTTAGCAGGTTCTGCTGTCATCTCAGATCGCACAGCGGTTCACTATAGTGGTGAGGGACACGGATGCAGAGCCACTTTACTGCACTTGATCTTTTAAACTTTATTAACTAATTAATTCTTTATTTGGCTCTGCCAGTGGTAATATGTGAGATCTCGTTCCCTGACCAGGGATCAAACCCGAGCCCCCTGCATTGAGACAAAGAGTCTTAATTACTGGTCCATCCCTGCCCTTGATTTTCTTAACAGTCATGGATTTTATCACTGATGTTTCAGATGCAGTTTTACAAGACTGTGCCCTCGTTCCACTGTTACATGCTCATTTTGCAGTGACTCTTCCCGCCCACCATGGTTGGGGATGTCTGTCTCTGGCAGAACGTGGGATACACAGAACACGGGGACACGGGGGACGCAGAACCCAGTGGACACGAGACACAGACACCGGCAGGAAGGGGACAGTAGGGGGCGCCAAACCCGCACGGTTCTGCTGGCAGATGGAGCCTGGTGAGTGACAGGGCCTCCAGCTCACATTTTTATTAGTCTGTTCGCTGTCTTCTCTTTCCTGGGATTTGGTCATTTCTTTCCGTAATAGATTTCACAGAAGAATAGCAGAGCATGTTCTTTGTTAAAAGAACAACCAAACTGCCCGTTCCGTTTCTCTGGAAAAAGAAACAAAAAGCTGCCCAGAGATATTAGGAATTCCCAGAGGGTCCTGTGAAGGTCTTGGGCTCAGAGATCAGGGTCCCTGCCTCAAAGAAGCTGTCACCACAGAGGCCGTGTCAGTCATCACCCTTTGGTTTGCATTTGTTCATCTGAATCAAGAGCCAGAGTCCTTTGTGTCCAAGTGCGATGGAATGAGTGTTTGTGTCCCTGAAATCTGTATGTTGAACTGCAGTCCCCAGTGTGATGGTTTTAAGATGGGGCCTTTGGGAGGTGATTAGATCATGAGGGTGGAGCCCTCTTGAATGGAATTAGTGCCCATATGAAAGAGGCTCCAGCCCCTTCCACCAAGTGAAGACTCAGCCAGAAGAACCTGAAAACCTTCACTTTGATCCTGGAGGTCCCAGCCTACAAAAATGGAGAAATAAATGTTTGTTGTTTAAGCCACTCAGTCTGTGGTGCTTTTGTTATAATAGCCTGAATGAACTAAGACATGGGGAAAATCTAAACTGAAACATGCTTATCTGGGTCCTATTATTTGCTGTAAGAGCTTGACTATATTTGAGTTTCAGACCTGGGTACCATATAGAGGTTATCTAGTCTGGTGTTTCCTCATCCATCCGTCCCATCTCTCTAATTTTTGACATATGAGTCTGCACTCCAGCTAAATGACTTGCTTAATATTTTAACATTCATATAAACACTCATATAAGCATGAACTGATTTTTATAAGAAAACCATGGCCATAAAAGGAACATTAATATTCCTCATGTACATAGTAAGATGAACAGCAAGGGACTTCCCTGGGGATCTAGTGGTTAAGACTTTGCCTTCCAGTGCAGGGGGTGCAGGTTCAGTCCCTGGTTGGGAGCTAAAACCCCACATGCCTCACAGCCAAAAACCTGAAACATAAAACAGAAGAAACATTGTAACGAATTCAACAAAAACTTTAAAAAATGGTCCACGTTAAAAAAAAATTAGCATTAAAATAAAAGCACCTAGTACAGCAACTTTGTTTTGCATGCATGGAAGTGGTGTGAATTGCCCCAGATCTCTGCAAGTTGCAGAGCTGAATTTAGCTGGGTCTGTTTCCTCTCTGGCACACAGCCATGGCGGAAAGGAACAGTCTGGTTAAACCGGTAGGTCTTAAGCTTTGGGATGGTCTTTGACAAAGTTGTGAACATGGCAATGCCTAGTTTTGCTTCTTAACAGTTTTCCTTCTGTTGCCAAGTGCAAAAGCCAAAGAAGTCCTTGGGAAGAAGGGGGGTTGGGGTGGAGGTGTAGGCTATCTCTGGATGGTATCTTTAAAGGCAGTCACTTCCAAGGCGCTGTGAATGCCCACTGTTGGCAGTGAAGCGTGTTGCATGTGCACTCCCAGCAGATGTACACTCATTTATTTGTGGTTTTGTACGTGCATTACAGTACCAACACATCGTGCATAAAAATTCAGAAAAGACATCTTAAAGAAAATGCAAGCAATATTTTAAAATGCTTTGTTAATTGCTATGGTTTCTCTACTATCATTCGCTAATATATCAGGCACCATTGACGCTTATGATTAGGTTCATTACCAACAGTAAATGTAAAGCTACATTTCAAATTGTCTTCTGGGTAATTTAAAAACTTTCTGGCTGATGTGTGAGGTCTGATTATATTGTTGTTGCTAACAATGTGTCAGGGTTGCCTTTTTCTTGGTATTCATATTCTTGGTCTTGCATTATTACATCAANTGTGCTAATAATAAGAAGACAATTCCTCCAAGCATTCAAGAATAAATTAACAGGATGGAATTTGAGAAACATTAAATGAATGTTGATTTTTGACATTGTCAACATAAGGGCAACTAGGTTATTTATACGAGTGACCCTTGCATATGTGGAGGCAAAAACAGAGAAAGGAGGTCATCAAAATAAGTGAATGGACAAAGTCTGGGAGTTTATTGCTGAGAAGGAATCGTTCCACAAGATGTGGTCAAATATGGTCATACTGTAAAGCATTCTTCACAGGGTGCACTTGCTTCCACGTGCACTGACCTAATTAGCAAGAACAACTGAAAATTCATTGATCATGTCCCTACATGTACTAGTCACTATGCCTAACCCTCCATATGCACTCCATAATGTAATTCTCACAGCAACACTGTGAGGTCAATATCATTCCGTTTTTATGGGTAAAGTTCAGTGAGAGAAAGACGACTCAGTTAGAAATTGGTTGCTAGGTTCAAACTTGAATCTTTCTAACACTAAAACCCATTCTTGTTTTCTTATACCATGCAAACAGAACTGCCAGGTAACTGACTGAAAGAGAAAAGTGGCCTTCAACAGATAATGTTGAAGAAGAAATATTTTTCCCTTCCAATACACTTCCAAGGAGAGAAAAGAATAATAAACATGAATGATCAATTCCAGTCAATTAAATGATTATATCAGTAATTATTGGTCTTATACTTAATTCCTTAAAAAGAAAGAAATACATTCAACTTTGATTAAACCANAGATATCATGAATAGCCCTGTACTCACTAACCAAAGTCGGACACGATTGAAGCGACTTAGCAGCAGCAGCAGCAGCAGCCGCAGCAACCAAATTAACAAATGAAATTTTTTACAATTAACAGTTTTATTTGCATTTAAAACTATATTTATCCAAAGATACACCACGTCATGGTTTTAAACCTTGTTTTTTAAAAGAAAAGAAACAAATGTTTCTATATTTCCCATCCCACCCATTGACCTTCCTCTGACCCTTGAGGGGACCCTGTGGTGGACATGCACCCGTCCTGTCCACGAGTGTGTGCCTGGTTATGCCAGCGTGGGTGGCTGCGCTTCCCCCTGTGAGTGACAGGATCAAGGCATAGAGGATGTGGGGTGCAGAGCATGGAGTTTGGAGTCAGGCGGACCAGGGATTGAGACCTGCCTCTACCACGTCTGGCTGGTGTCCTTTGGCCTTTTTGAGCCCGTTTCCCCATCTGTAACCTGGTGGTGATCAGTTCACAGTATTGTTGACATGGGGCATAATGATAAATGGCTGGCAATAAATGGTGATTAGTATTATTTAGCCATTTATGTTTTTATCTCTTTTTTTTTCCCCCTGGATGGAAAACCTTTGAGATCAGGGCCCCTGCTCCTAGTCTATACTAAATACCTTTTGGATTATTTCCAGTGCCTCCTAACTCAGTATAGAAGTTTATTAATTTCTTGGAGAAATCTTGGAACTGCCTCAGGCCTGCTCCCAGCCTCAGTTCAGAGGCACATGGGCTGGCTTACAGGAATTGTGTTCTCGGTATATCCAGGCGACACTGGGACAGTCTAGCTGAGGACACTTAGCAGGTTCTGCTGTCATCTCAGATCGCACAGCGGTTCACTATAGTGGTGAGGGACAGGGATGCAGAGCCACTTTACTGCACTTGATCTTTTAAACTTTATTAACTAATTAATTCTTTATTTGGCTCTGCCAGTGGTAATATGTGAGATCTCGTTCCCTGACCAGGGATCAAACCCGAGCCCCCTGCATTGAGACAAAGAGTCTTAATTACTGGTCCATCCCTGCCCTTGATTTTCTTAACAGTCATGGATTTTATCACTGATGTTTCAGATGCAGTTTTACAAGACTGTGCCCTCGTTCCACTGTTACATGCTCATTTTGCAGTGACTCTTCCCGCCCACCATGGTTGGGGATGTCTGTCTTTGGCAGAACGTGGGATACACAGAACACGGGGACACGGGGGACGCAGAACCCAGAGGACACGAGACACAGACACCAGCAGGAAGGGGACAGTAGGGGGCGCCAAACCCGCACGGTTCTGCTGGCAGATGGAGCCTGGTGAGTGACAGGGCCTCCAGCTCACATTTTTATTAGTCTGTTCGCTGTCTTCTCTTTCCTGGGATTTGGTCATTTCTTTCCGTAATAGATTTCACAGAAGAATAGCAGAGCATGTTCTTTGTTAAAAGAACAACCAAATTGCCTGTTCCGTTTCTCTGGAAAAAGAAACAAAAAGCTGCCCAGAGATATTAGGAATTCCCAGAGGGTCCTGTGAAGGTCTTGGGCTCAGAGATCAGGGTCCCTGCCTCAAAGAAGCTGTCACCACAGAGGCCGTGTCAGTCATCACCCTTTGGTTTGCATTTGTTCATCTGAATCAAGAGCCAGAGTCCTTTGTGTCCAAGTGCGATGGAATGAGTGTTTGTGTCCCTGAAATCTGTATGTTGAACTGCAGTCCCCAGTGTGATGGTTTTAAGATGGGGCCTTTGGGAGGTGATTAGATCATGAGGGTGGAGCCCTCTTGAATGGAATTAGTGCCCATATGAAAGAGGCTCCAGCCCCTTCCACCAAGTGAAGACTCAGCCAGAAGAACCTGAAAACCTTCACTTTGATCCTGGAGGTCCCAGCCTACAAAAATGGAGAAATAAATGTTTGTTGTTTAAGCCACTCAGTCTGTGGTGCTTTTGTTATAATAGCCTGAATGAACTAAGACATGGGGAAAATCTAAACTGAAACATGCTTATCTGGGTCCTATTATTTGCTGTAAGAGCTTGACTATATTTGAGTTTCAGACCTGGGTACCATATAGAGGTTATCTAGTCTGGTGTTTCCTCATCCATCCGTCCCATCTCTCTAATTTTTGACATATGAGTCTGCACTCCAGTTAAATGACTTGCTTAATATTTTAACATTCATATAAACACTCATATAAGCATGAACTGATTTTTATAAGAAAACCATGGCCATAAAAGGAACATTAATATTCCTCATGTACATAGTAAGATGAACAGCAAGGGACTTCCCTGGGGATCTAGTGGTTAAGACTTTGCCTTCCAGTGCAGGGGGTGCAGGTTCAGTCCCTGGTTGGGAGCTAAAACCCCACATGCCTCACAGCCAAAAACCTGAAACATAAAACAGAAGAAACATTGTAACGAATTCAACAAAAACTTTAAAAAATGGTCCACGTTAAAAAAAAATTAGCATTAAAATAAAAGCACCTAGTACAGCAACTTTGTTTTGCATGCATGGAAGTGGTGTGAATTGCCCCAGATCTCTGCAAGTTGCAGAGCTGAATTTAGCTGGGTCTGTTTCCTCTCTGGCACACAGCCATGGTGGAAAGGAACAGTCTGGTTAAACCGGTAGGTCTTAAGCTTTGGGATGGTCTTTGACAAAGTTGTGAACATGGCAATGCCTAGTTTTGCTTCTTAACAGTTTTCCTTCTGTTGCCAAGTGCAAAAGCCAAAGAAGTCCTTGGGAAGAAGGGGGGTTGGGGTGGAGGTGTAGGCTATCTCTGGATGGTATCTTTAAAGGCAGTCACTTCCAAGGCGCTGTGAATGCCCACTGTTGGCAGTGAAGCGTGTTGCATGTGCACTCCCAGCAGATGTACACTCATTTATTTGTGGTTTTGTACGTGCATTACAGTACCAACACATCGTGCATAAAAATTCAGAAAAGACATCTTAAAGAAAATGCAAGCAATATTTTAAAATGCTTTGTTAATTGCTATAGTTTCTCTACTATCATTCGCTAATATATCAGGCACCATTGACGCTTATGATTAGGTTCATTACCAACAGTAAATGTAAAGCTACATTTCAAATTGTCTTCTGGGTAATTTAAAAACTTTCTGGCTGATGTGTGAGGTCTGATTATATTGTTGTTGCTAACAATGTGTCAGGGTTGCCTTTTTCTTGGTATTCATATTCTTGGTCTTGCATTATTACATCAACCCATATTTTCTTTTTAGATAAAAATGTAAACCTCTCTCCCCTTGTTGGGGTGGTTAGTTAAAAATTAGACCCATTATGTAATTCCACTGACTTAGGCTTGTATGGAGTAGGTCACGTGGTGCTGCCAAAAACAAAATTGCCACTGTCCACCAATGTCTACATGCTCCCAGGATCCCTGGAGACTCTCAGTGATGTGTAATCATCACTGATGAGTGGACCTGGTGAAGATGTGAAAGTCGTTGCTTATATGAATATTAATAGATCTTATTTTTGTGTTTATTTATATAGAAATAAATAGATGGACAATTTAATACTTTCTTCCTTCACCCTCTGGATCATCTTTTGCAGCCCACAAAATCTAGAGATCACAAGTGTAGACATACAATCCATATGCTTCAGCTTGGCACATGAAGCCGTTCATGGTGCAGCCTCAGTTATGCAATGACAACTCTACTATTTGGCCCCATCTGTGGATTTTCCACGAGAATGTGAACTTTGAGGGTGGGAGTCCTAGTCATCCTTGTATTTTCAAAGCACAGCTCATGCCACAGGCCATAGACAGCAGATTCTCAGTTTTCAAAGCAAAAGTGCTATCGTGCAGGGTCGTGGGCTTCTGGCCTTTTGGGCTGGGGCTGCAAGAACCCTTTGCACACCCTAGACTGGGGGGCCTGGTCCTCCTGGGAGAGGTCTCCCTAGACTGCTCCAGGAGCCTGGGCCCCAGCCCTGGCTGGCCTGGCAGGAACTGCTGGGCTGTTTGGTGCCTGTGGACAGAACAGCGCTGAACAGAGCGGGCAGCCTGCAGGCCTTGCAGCATGTTTTCTTAGCCTGTGCCTTCCTGGCATCATCCCTACTAGATGATCTGTCCCTAGGCAGCGCTATGGTGACACCCTCTCCCCTTTGAGGCCTTTCTGGGCCTCCTGGGGTATTTTAGGAGACTGAGGTAGAAAGCCAGATGGCTCCACCCACTCTCCAAACCCGGCTTCTGTTTCAGGGCCCGGGAAGTGATAAGCTATTTTAGGAGTGGAAGTAGGGGCAGAATTTTTCCTGGATCCTGGAACTGGGGTACCCCATGTGTTGTGGTGGGCAAATATGAGTGTTCTGGCAGTGGGATGTATTTGGGTTTTGGGTGCTACTTCAGTCTCTCTTGTGTCCCCCTGATCCTCTCAGCTTTCCTGTAATGATGGAGGCTGGAGGGCTGAAGGTGACCCCTACGAACCCTGCCGACTTGAGTTCCCATGATGCTGAACAGACCTCAGAGGGAGCCTTGTCCTCAGGGCATTAGCCTGTGAAGTGTGCATAAATGGCAGGCTGGGAACATATTTAGCTGATTTATCCCATAAACGAAGATGCATAAACTCACACTGTTTTTGTTAGGTTCAGGGTGGGGCTTATCTCAGCCTCAAAAGGGTTGAAGTACTTCTGTGAATAGGCATTTGACACCTTACCTTCTAGGGTGACTCTCTTTGAAGAGAAATGTGTTCTTTTTTGGCTGTACCCCAAGGCTTTCAAGATCTTAGTTCCTCAACCAGGGATTGAAATGACCCTCAGCAGTGAAAGTACGGTGTCCTAACCCCTGGACCTCCAGGTTTGAAGTCCTGAGTTTGGGCCTTGAATCTACAAGCACTCTGGAGAGCAGAACAAGCCCTCACCAAAGGAGGCTGCAGACTCTAGTGCTTTAGGAGTCTCATGCATTTGTATTTGATATCCTACAGCTTCCTAAGCACTTTTGGATGCATTGTTAACTTCCGTAAACATTTATTGAATGCAAAATACCAGAGATGCGAGACAGAGGTGGCACCTGCCCTCAGAGCCAGTCTTTTTCATTCGATCAGTACAGTAACTGTGACACAGGCAGGGCGGGAGGCCTGGCCTAATTTTACCATGAGGAAACGGAGGTTTGGAGACAGAAAGCGGCCTGGGCAGGGCCAGAAGCCAGCCTCAGGGTCCAAATTCAGTCCAACCTACGCTTTTCACATCCATGTCTCTTGAGATCCACACGTGGCAGATCAGGGTTGAATCGCTGGGTCATGTGAGATGGTCAGTTATTTTAACCCTTTTAGCCTCAGTTCCATCATTTATTCAGTTCAGTTCAGTTCAGTCGCTCAGTCGTGTCCGACTCTTTGCGAGCCCATGAATTGCAGCATGCCAGGATTCCCTGTCTATCACCAACTCCCGGAGTTNTACGCTTTTCACATCCATGTCTCTTGAGATCCACACGTGGCAGATCAGGGTTGAATCGCTGGGTCATGTGTGATGGTCAGTTATTTTAACCCTTTTAGCCTCAGTTCCATCATTTATTCAGTTCAGTTCAGTCGCTCAGTCGTGTCCGACTCTTTGCGAGCCCATGAATTGCAGCATGCCAGGCTTCCCTGTCTATCACCAACTCCCGGAGTCACCCACACTCATGTCCATTGAGTCAGTGATGCCATCCAGCCATCTCATCCTCTGTCCGTCCCCCTTTCCTCCTGCCCCCAATCCCTCCCAGCATCAGAGTCTTTTCCAATGAGTCAACTCTTTGCATGAGGTGGCCAAAGTATTGGAGTTTCAGCTTTAGCATCAGTCCTTCCAAAGAACACCCAGGACTGATCTCCTTCAGAATGGACTGGTTGGATCTCCTTGCAGTCCAAGGGACTCTCAAGAGTCTTCTCCAACACCACAGTTCAAAAGCATCAGTTCTTTGGCGCTCAGCTTTCTTCACAGTCCAACTCTCACACCCATACATGACCACAGGAAAAACCATAGCCTTGACTAGACGGACCTTTTGTGTCAAAGTAGTGTCTCTGCTTTTGAATATGCTATCTAGGTTGGTCATGACTTTCCATCATTTATAAAAGGAGTTAAGAGTAATACCTATCCCCTTTTATTTTGCTAATGAGAGAAGGTTTGTAGCCATTGAGCTCAACATTTGAATATCGTCAGTGCTTAATAAGTAGCAGTTATTACTAAGATTGGGCTTCTCTGGTGGCTCAGATGGTAAAGAATCTGCCTGCAATACGGGAGACCTGGGTTCGATCCCTGGGATGGGAAGATCCCTTGGAGAATGGAATGGCGACCCTCTCCAGTATTCTGGCCTGGAGAAGCTCCATGGTTAGAGGAGCCTGGTGGACTACAGTTCATGGGGTCTCAAAGAGTCGGACACAACCGAGTGACTAAGCACACAGCATATTACTATGATTATTATCGTGAGACTTGGCTAACTCTGGATTTGGAGATATTGGGATGAGCCCAGGAGACTTTATACTGTACCATCAAACAACTGTCCAGCATTCAACACCCACTTCAGTGAAACCCTCCAAAACTCACAGGATGTGCCTGTTTACTAAAGTTGATGACTTCCTTTGTTGACTGCAATTTATGTGAGGGAAGCAAAGTAGCCTTGTTATTAGTATTAGTGTTATTACTGATTATGACAATGATGATAACAGCTTTACTACTACTACTAATTGGTGTTATTATTCTTATTAAACTTTCCCTAGGTATCACCCGTGGGCTTCCCTGGTGTTACATTGGTATAGAATCTACCTGCCAATGCAGGAGACCCGGATTCGATCTCTGGGTTGCGAAGATCCCCTGAAGAAAGAAATGGAAACCCATCCCAGTATTCTTGCCTGGGAAATCCCATGAACAGAGGAGCCTGGTGGGCTACAGCCCATGGGGTCGCAGAGAGTTGGACCCTACTTAGCAACTAAACCATCACCAAGTATCACCTGTACCTCTCAGGGAGAAGAACACTTAAATCCATAAGTACCAGATTAGCTTTATCTAATATTTTTGTTCAGGGGTTTTTGATTTTGAATTTGTCACCCATGGGGCATCTTTATTTTCTGGTAGGAAGTGGGCCTCTCTTTACTCCTGTCTCGGGGAAAGAACCTTGTGAGGCAGACGATAAACCCTAGAAAGGTAAAGTTAACAACAAAAAAATTGAGGAGCCCTATTGCAGGATTTACAATAAGGAAACATGTTCTTAATAACCAAGGATTCTCGCAAAGAAGGAATGTTATCAAATTAACATCCTGAAGACAGATATTCTTCATTGACTATAGTGATTTTGAGGCAGATACAGAAAGAAAATCATGGTGTAAATATTAAGGCTATACTTTATTTAAGACACTAAAAAAATTATTTTTAATTGAAGGACAAGTGGGTTCCCTTACCCTACTGCTCTCCGCCGGGGTGCCCTTTTCCAATAAAATCTCTTGCTTTTTCAGCACATGTGTCTCCTCGGGCAGTTCATTTCCAAGTGTTAGACAAGAGCCCAGTGTTGGGCCCTGGAAGGGGTCCCCCCTCCTGCAACAAATGGTGACTCTGGCGGGGACTCTTCTTTGCTGCGACTGACATCCTGACCAATTGGGATACTCAAGGACCAGCTTGCCTGCCAATGGACCTGACCTAGTGGCTGCAACTGGGACCCATTTGTCCCTAGTCTCCTCCTGATGTGGACAACTGGCCAGAGTGCCCCGACTGGGTAAGGAACAAGAGACTTTATTGACCTCTTTCCCCTTCCCTCGCTCTTTCCTCTCCTTAACCCTAACCTTCCCCTTTTTTCCTAATCCCCTAGTCCTGGACGCAGGAATCAGGTTGAAGGGCCTCAGCCCGAGATGAGGATTGGAGACTGATCACCTCCTCTTGGCAGAGAACTCGAATTTTGGGCTTCCCTGGTAGCTCAGAAGGTAAAGAATACACCTGCAATGCAAGAGGCCCTGGTTCGATTCCTGGATCGGAAAGATCCGCTGGAGAAGGGATAGGCTGCCCACTCCAGTATTCTTGGGCTTCCCTTGTGGCTCAGCTGGTAAAGAATCTGCCTGCAATGTGGGAGACCTGGGTTCAATCCCTGGGTTGGGAAGATCCCCTGGAGAAGGGAAAGACTACCCACTCCAGTATTCTGGCCTGAAGAATTCCATGGGCTGTATAGTCCATGGGGTTGCAAAGAGTCAGACACAACTGGGCGACTTTCACTTTCAAGTGCTTTACAATATTGTGTTGGTTTCTGCCTGATGTGGACCATTTTTAAGATTTTTATTGAGTTTGTTACCATATTGCTTCTGTTGTTTTTTTTAAGCTATGTTCCCGCCCCCACCCCCCACCCCCTGCTTTGGAAGGTGAAATTTTAACCACTGGGCCGCCAGAGAAGTCCCATAAAGCTGTATTTTAGACAGACCCAATGAATGTGAGGAGACCCATTAGCACCTTGGATTGATCAAGTGGGTGACTGACGCCCTGCCTAGGAAAGGTGCCCATTGGCCAGGGCGTTAGGGAGGGACTAGGTCTTCCTGCTGCTTGCACAGCTCATCCCCATCGAATTGTCTCTTATTTTTTTGGCCTCTCACTTTGGGCCCTTGGTGAGGGCCCAAAGAACTGTGATTTCAAACAGCATAATCCATGGGCTGATCCCTGCTGGTATCTATTTTTGTAAAGGTACGTGATACAAACTAGAAAGAGGAATGTGCTGAGTTACATGCAAAATCTTTTAGAAAAAAATTGAACTTCTTATTGTACTTTATATCCTTCTGTTCATTTTCCCCCCATGTTCCTTCTTTCCGACTCTAGGTATTTAGCTTGGTTGTATTTATGTGTAATTTTTCTCATGGGGACAGAGGATGTGGGGCTTGGGATGTATATAAATAGGCCAGGACTTCTGTTTCTTTCCCAAGTTTTGTGCTGCTTTGATTTTAAGGCTTAAATCAAGGTTAAGTTGGAAGTATATTTAAGCCATAAAGCATCTTCTCCAGACTAAGGGGTTCAAATTTGTCTGGAACCACATAAACCATCCATTGCTGACTTGTTCTCATGTCTTAGTCTTGCTAATGCAAGTGCCTATTGTGGGGTGTAAAGCAGTCATTTGTTTCTGCTGTGCTAGTTCATTGCAATGATCATTAAGTAGAGTTTTGTCTAGTTTTAATCCTGTGTCGGTTCCATGCTAACCCTGAAACGTGAATCCAAGCTCTTGTTCATGAAACCAAAGAGTAGAATCCATGGACATGTAGAAACTCACAGAGGCAAAGTTTTATTTCAGACAGAGAAGTACAAAGCTCTCAGCATAGACACTGAGAGGGGGAAAATTGTCCCAAAACAGTGGGAAATCACAACAGTTTGTATCTTTGCCAACAGTGACCTGTTCATTTTTGGTTGGTTTAGGGGTCCTGGTGAATGCAATCCCTGCCCGGTCAGTTTAAAAGTTATCATGCATGATGGTGATGGTGGTGAAGTCGCTCAGTCGTGTCCAACTCTTTGCGACCCCGTGGACTGTAGCCTACTAGGCTCCTCTGTCCATGGGATTCTCCAGGCAAGAGTACTGGAGTGGGTTGCCATTTCTTTCTCCAGGGGATCTTCCCGACCCAGGGATTGAACCCAGGTCTCCCACATTGGAGGCAGATGCTTTAACCTCTGAGCCACCAGGGAAGCCTAGAGAATCTGCCTGCAATGCAGGAGACCCTGGTTCGATTCCTGGATTGAGAAGATCCACTGCAGAAGGGATAGGCTACCCACTCCAGTACTTTGGCCTGGAGAATTCCATGGACTGTATAGTCTAAGAGGTCGCAAAGAGTCGGGCATGACAGAGCGGCTTTCACTCACTCACTCATGATTGCTATCATGCATAGTTTGTCAATTTTATGGCCTTTTTTGATCTCTCAGTCCTTGAGATTTCCTGAGACATTGAGTCTCCATCCCCCGACCTTTTCTCGTGACCTCAGGCCATCATTTAAGGACCAGATGCATATCTTAGTGTTGATGGTTCACCTAGTGTTTTCTTTCTCAATGAGCTGGACAGCAGTTACTGATTGTCCTGTCATGGGTTTGAATGTTTTATGGCCTCCAGGCCAGGGAGGCATTCCTCTGAATGCCAGGAAAACTGGAACAACGAGTGTGGTTATAGTCTAATGAAGTAAGACGCTTGTGTAAGAAAATAGGTGGAAATTTGAATTGTATTTTTAAAAGAAGAAAGCGAGCCCTTAACCCTACACTGACTACCTAATAATTTTCTACCTCAACCCGAGAAGGTCAACAGAGAGGAAGTGTCTCTTGCTTATCACTCTAGTTCCAAGAATAGTGGTTTTCAACCCTAGCAGCACATGAAAATCACCTGAGAGCTTTAGACAACACCTGTGCCTGAGCCATCCCTTCAAAAATGCTTATTTAATTGGCCTGGAATGGGCTCAGGCTTTGATTCATTCCCAGCTGGTTCTGATGCTCTGTGACAGTT
This sequence comes from Neotragus pygmaeus, assembly GCA_006410875.1. Lineage (NCBI taxonomy): Eukaryota > Metazoa > Chordata > Mammalia > Artiodactyla > Bovidae > Neotragus > Neotragus pygmaeus. The sequence goes on from SJYV01017243.1 coordinate 1,491,154, forward strand.
AAGAACTACTTCTAATCATATCATTTTCAGATAATTCTCCAAGACTCAGATCAGGCTGGCTTCCCCTGAGAAGCTTTTTCTGACATCCGCTCCTCACAAACCTCAGCTCAGAGCTTTTCCTCTCTGCTCCCAGAGGTACCCAATCTCTGTGTGTCTAGTTCCTGGTACTTATCTCCTTTCTATTATAGTTTATTTAATAAATAAATTAGTTAAATTTATTTATAATTTCCTAAGATCAGATCGAAGAAGGCAGTGGCACCCCACTCCGGTACTCTTGCCTGGAAAATCCCATGGATGGAGGAGCCTGGTAGGCTGCAGTCCATGGGGTCGCTAAGAGTCAGATACGACTGAGCGATTTCACTTTCACTTTTCACTTTCATGCATTGGAGAAGGAAATGGCAACCCACTCCAGTGTTCTTGCCTGGAGAATCCCAGGGACGGTGGAGCTTGATGGGCTGCTGTCTATGGTGTCGCACAGTTGGACACAACTGAAGCGACTCAGCAGCAGCAGTAGTAGTAGCAAGATCAGATACCATACATTTTAAAATCTTTGAGCCTCCTGCACTTAGTACATTTCTGAGCATTCTGCATGAAATCAATATTTGTTCAGTGAGTGAATGAATGAAACTGTTATCAAGGCTTGCCCCAGAATCACACTCCTGCCCCTCCCTCGAATAGAAACCAGTTACTCTTATCTAAGCTTTAGGAGGAAGCTGCAAAGAGAAAAAAATAAAACTGGTTAAAGCCAACTGAGTCCAAGATGGTGGAAGATTTGACTTCCACTTGAGCCTCATTATATGCTCATTGTAATGCGTTTGCATGTTATGACACACCCACCAGCACCATGCTCATTGACAATTGCCATGACAACAACTGGAAAAGCCCATACAAGGACTGAAAAGGAGAATTGCATCAATTCTGGGTCCAAACCACACCCCTGTTCTTGGATAACTCATGAATGCTGCTGCTGCTGCTGCTGCTAAGTCACTTCAGTCGTGTCCGACTCTGTGCGACCCCAGAGATGGCAGCCCACCAGGCTCCCCTGTCCCTGGGATTCTCCAGGCAAGAACAGTGGAGTGGGTTGCCATTTCCTTCTACAATGCATGAAAGTGAAAAGAGAAAGTGAAGTCGCTCAGTTGTGTCTGACTCCTAGCGACCCCATGGACTGCAGCCTACCAGGCTCCTCTGTCCATGGGATTTGCCAGACAAGAGTACTGGAGTGGGGTGCCTAACTCATGAATATTCCTCCCACAAATCCTTTCCTTTTACTTCGCTCCTCCTACATATTTGATGTCTCCATCCGAACTGGGTTGAGAAGTTGATTTGTGAACAAAGTTCCCACTTCTCCATTTTTTTGGCCATTGAATAAAGCTTGTGCTGTTCCAGCCTCAGCATCTGTTTTGTTACTGGCTACTTGAATCTGATTGGAAAAAGAGCCTCCCTCTTTGGCCAGGCTAGGATCTCTACATATGTCCAGTTGGCCAATTTGGTAACAAAACTACATATAGATTGACCAAGAAGTCACTGCAGTCAATTTGCAAGCTAAGTTTTCCTACAGTTATACCCTTAGATCTATACTGATCGTGTCTTTTTTTTGGACTCTTCTCAGGATGAGCCTGCAGGCTTCAATATGTCATAGAGTTATCTAGTCCTGGAGTCTTCTGATCAGAAGGTTAGGTTGTTTAAAACTCTGGAGAGATCAGAAGAGAATGCTGATGTCTTGAGCTGTTCACCACACAGAGCCTTTGAGGTATTCATTCACTTCCTTGGTTGTTCTGAGGAATCAAGCTGTTCCTAGGTCCTGCATGCAACATGTGTTAAGGCAGTCATCACCTTCCTTACCATGATATATGCAACACATCTCAAAATTTCTTTGAAATCCCAAACTAGAAGCCTGCTCTCATAGCCCAGGAGAGATTCTGACATTGAAAGGGATGCAAATGAGTAGAGTGTTTCCCAAATTACTTAGGATTCTAAGCGCTTCTCAAAGGAACCTAGTTTTCAATAGGAAAACTGCTATGGTACCTTGTTTGAGATCTGTGTTGAGTCTGCAGGATCATTCCAGGTATAAAAAGTCTTTTTAGAATGAGCCACTTGAAAGTAAACTATTTGCATACAGTGGTTTTGATCTGCTTATCTCTGTATCTTCAGACCATACAGAGATTCTTGGCCCATAGATAAATGAATGGATATGAAGTTCTTTTAGCTTGGTTTTAGACCCCTGCTGCAACAAGCAGAACTGAGTTGGGAAAGAGGACCATAGACATTCACAGACACTTTTATTTCTTGCAACAGGTTAGGTTTTACCCCAATTGAGACTGAGAAACTTGTGGGCAAGACTGAACTGTCACCATCATTCCTCACGACCCTTAAATAAAGACCCTAACTGAAGAGATGATATTAGTGCCTGAGGTTTCCTCAGGCTTGATTTCTGGGGAGAAGTGAGCCAGAACACTTTCTGGTTTTCCAGCCTTTGTGTATTATATCCTGCTCTGCAGCGGGCATCCATCCTATTGAGTGACTGGGGCACAGCACACAGCCTTGACCTTCTCCAACCAGACTTAGCTCAGGGATCAGGCCAGTTATTGCTTTTTCTGCAATCTGCTATTTAGGTCATTTTACCATAAGATTTAACTTTACTGGAAATGATGGAGCAGGACCAAGGTCAGTCTCTGCCACTGAAACGAGGCCTTGGAAACAGTCATTAAAAATCTAGAGCTACACTGTCCAGTGTGGTCGCCATCAGCCAACATGTGGTTGTTGAAGTTGAAATTAATTCAAATTAAATGCCACTAAAATTCAGTTTCTCAGTCATACTAGGCCCCATCTCAGATGCTCAAGTGACTTGAGCAGCCATATGTGGCTAGTGACTACCGTATTGGACAGCACAGAGCAGAATGTTTCCTTTACTGTAGAAAGTTCTGTCGGCTAGTGCTAGTCTAGAGTGTCCAGAGACCATGGCTGGGAACCAGTTGATGAGCAGGAAGCCTGTTCCCCAGGGTGATTCAACAACAGCTGCACCAGTCACATCTAGCATTGTTTACTATTATTATTATTTTTTTTTCCAAATCTTGCTCAAAGATTCACCATGGTTGGGAAATGAAGGAAATGATTTCTCAGGTTCTGTAGTTGGAAAGATTGAAGGCAAGAGGAAAAGAGGGCAACCGAGAATAAGATGGTTGGATGGCATCACCAAATCAATGGACATGAGTTTGAGTAAACTCCGGGAGATAGTGAAGGACAGGGAAGCCTGGTGTGCTGCAGTGCCATGGGGCCGCAAAGAGTTGGACATGAGTTAGCAACTGAACAGCAACAACAATACTTGTTAACATAGAGACAGCCTGTATAGGGGTATAAAAGAACATCCCTCCTGGTAAAGAGATTATATTAGATTGAACCATATGAAATAGCTTTTTTTTTTGTAGGTCAGAAAGGGCTAAATATCAATTTCATGAGGTTCAACCTAAGTCAAGGGAAAGAGTGGTGGAGAATCAAGGGCAAAATGGGCATCTGTGGCTTGTGTTCCTTTCTTTGTTATGGGTTGGCGATAATACAGGTAGTTTTAACTTGGCAATGGGTGGTTGGCTGAAAGCCTGCTTCTTCCTTGCCTGCTGCTGCTGCATAAAGAGAGGCTTATGTGTGTTCATAGTGAATAGTCATGGAAGAGTTAGAATGTATTAGTGGTAAGAAACAGAAAACCCAGCTTCATAGATACTGTTTTCCTAACAAGCAGCCTGGATGTGGTAGCTCTAGAGCTGGATGAGCAGTTCTATGACCCCAGGGGCTCTGAGCTGGAGTCTCTGCTTATTCTCCTGGCCTTCTCCTCCCGGTTTACTGGATGGCTGCAGCAGCTCCAGGCATCATATCCCTGTGAAATGATGTCCAAAGGCAGAAACTGAGAGTGGGCTCAGGGGTGGGCAGGACAGTGAGTGAACTCTCTGCCTGGACTTCTTTTCCCTTCAGGGAGCAAAATCTTTCACAGAAATACACCTCCCCAGCAGATTTTCTCTTTGTCTTAGCCACCAGAGTTTGTTATGAATCCACTCATTAAATAATCTGGAAAAGGGAAGTATGTTTATTAATCTTAGTTTAAACCAGTTATGATTCATGGCCTGAAACTGGGCGTATTTCCAAGCAAGCTAAATTGAGACTCCATCAGCCAGGAAGAAGGAATAGAGAAAATGGACCACGGGTGGATAAGTCATACTGTTTCCTCCAAGTTATTAAGATGCTTTCCGTTGGTAAATGACTGTTGAGAACATCTTTTATTTTCACCTGCCGGACATCCACCAGGCCTTCTTCACTGGTACTCACTGGTTTTCCTCTGGCTGTGGAGGGAGGGGGAATTACCGCAAGTGGGAACATGATCTGAGGATAAATTTCAGGACTTCTGTTTGAACTGTTAGGAAAAGACATGTTCTGCTTACCCTGGAGTCTGAGAAGATAGCATGCCAGTTAAAACTGTTGGTGGTGATTTTGCTTGCCTGCCTGCCTGAATGCATGAATGATACACGTGCTAACACAATGAATGCCACTTGACTACTTTTTTTTTTTTTTNCTCAGAGCATGTGCCATTTGAGACTGGAGTCATTAAAGTCCCTGTAGAACGTCTTAGGCTGTGGAATGTGTTGGCTGCTTCTCAAAGTGCTCAATGAGTTTTTTATGAGAAAGAGACAAGCTTCTTTCAAAGTTGGTTCGTCTAGAAGTAGAAAAAGGAAAAACATGTCAATAAAAAAGGTCTTTTCTGCCTTTCATAACTGAGAGCCAGGTGAAGTTTTACCTTGTAAGAGGGGAAGAGGTGAGTTCTCTGCCTTATGATGAAGTTTGTCTCAGCAAAAGCAGGAAGACTAGAAACAGAACAGAGGAGAAGACAAACCAGGAAGGAGCCTGAGCTTGATTGCAGCTCATCCTCATGGTGGTCAAAAGACATCACAGTGGAGTGAAAATACAAGCCACAGGATGGGAGAAGATATTACAGCACGTATAACTGACAAAGAGCTCATATCTGGAGCTCCTATAAGCAAATAAGAGACAAACAAACAGAAAAGTGGGCAGGATTGATCAACAGGCCTTCACAAAAGGGACTATCCAAATAAAGAAGAGAAAATGCTCAACCTCATCTGTCATGAGAGAAATGCAATGAAAACAAATAGGAGATCCCACTATAGGTTCTGCCAGAACAGCTAAAATAAAGAAGACATCATACCCGTGTTGTTGAGGAACTTTTACAGCCCACAGACACTTCTGGTAGGAATGTAAATAGGTGGTTTGGAAAAGCATGGTATTATCCATTAGAATTGAATGTGTGCATATCCTATTACCAAACAGTTCCACTTCTAGATATATGAATGCCAAAAGGTGCAACAATATTCTTAGCAGCACTGTTTGTAACAGTCCCAAATTGGAAACCTTTCAATGCCTATCAACAACGAATGGGTAAATAATTGCAATGAACTCTATGGTCCAATGAACAGGATCGCACTATTGCCAGCATCACCAGGAGGACTAAATCTGGTAGACATAATTTTGAGTAAAGAAGCTTGACATAACACATCCTCTAGGGTTCCATTTATGTAAGCTTTGAAATAAGCAGAAACAGCCTACGGCGTTAGAAATGAGGTGAATGGAGACCCTGGGAAAATGGGAGGAGGTCTGATTGGGATGGCACACAAGGGGCTTCTGAGAGCCCTGATGTCCTATTTCTTGACCTGGCACTAGTTACACTGGTGTGCTCACTTTGTGATCATTCATGTGTGATTTCAGCATTTCTCTGTCAATAACATTAAAAAAAAAATCTTCTAATCATAGGCTATGGAAGAAGAGAGACAGTTGTGAGAGTGCAAATCAATGGTTCATTAAAATAATAATTATCCCCTGGCTGCTGGTTGAGAGGCAGCTTTGCTGAACCTTCCCTTTCCAGGCTCTGGTTTGGAATTTCACTGATGCAGAGGAGAAAGTGGAGGCCATTAAGCTGAGAAGGAGGGAAGAGCCCTCAAGCTGCTGCTAAGAAACCAAACTCCCAAGCCAGAGTTTAGATTAAGGACAATATCTCTTGCTTNCCTTTCCAGGCTCTGGTTTGGAATTTCACTGATGCAGAGGAGAAAGTGGAGGCCATTAAGCTGAGAAGGAGGGAAGAGCCCTCAAGCTGCTGCTAAGAAACCAAACTCCCAAGCCAGAGTTTAGATTAAGGACAATATCTCTTGCTTTGGTTAATATGCCATGAAATGACTAAATGCAAATGGAAAGAGTAGTAAGTGTGAGCTGCTGAGGGATTTCTTTTGCTGGAGAAATCTCAGCGTGGCCAAGGGGGCTTGTGATTGCTCAACCCTGCTGCTGCTGCTGTTGCTACTAAGTTGCTTCAGTCGTGTCTGACTCTGTGTGACCTCAGAGCCAACAGCCCACCAGGCTCCTCTGTCCCTGGGATTCTCCAGGCAAGAACACTAGAGTGGGTTGCCATTTTCTTCTCCCCGAGGTGAGCCCAAATTCTGCAACCGGCACCATCTGGAAGTGAGGCCTCCCCAGTGTCTCTCCTCAGATGGGAATGGGGGACAATGGGCAGAGGAGATTCTCTCAGAGCAGAACTGGGGTTGTCAGATGGGCTGGCAAGGACACCACTCACTGCTAGCCCACGAGTCCTTACTGTTTTTGTCCAGCAGAGCATAGTAAAGGCAGAGGGCTGCTCATCATGGCCTGTTTCCCTTTCTCATTTCCAAACGAGACATTTATTGTATTATCCTATTTTCTTTTCACTGTTTACAAGAACACTGCTGTATATGTTGGGAATGTTTATGTCTGTCATTTAGTCTGGAGGATGTCGAACTCTAGGTGCTATATCCAGACCTCATTGAGAGGAATCCACATGACTTAGAGATCCTGGTCTTGGACCTGGGTATAAAAATGGCATAATTTGGATTGTTTATGACTGGAGAGGGTGTGATTTAATTTTTAGATGCATGTGGTTTGGTTACGTTATGTTATGGATAGAGATTATATTGTATAGAAAATAGATTATAGAAATTGTACAAATGGAAAGAAGGTTATATAGGGATAATAAGAGGGTAGGGATGGACTGTAGGATACATTTGTTATTTTTGCCTTCCTAGTTATCAATTTCCTCTTCCTAGGTAATAGCACGCTGATATTCTTTTGAAGAACTGTCCTCTTCTCAATTCTCAGACTAGTGGTTTATCCTTTTCTCTTGACCACAGTGGTTGATTCAGAGACAGCCCCATGACTGAGGTCAGGGGCTCAGCCATGAGACTAAATTTCTGAACTCTTGAGAATCTCCTGGTAGAGAGAAGCTTCCTTCGCACTGGTGGTGTTATAGGATGTGAGCTTGGAGTCATTGTAGGACTGTCCTGCATTGCATAAGAAGTGTCTGCCGAAATGTAGCCAGTAGAGATGAAACCAGGGCAGGAGATGGAGAGAGGCCAAGTTTGATGTCTTCAATCAAGCTCTGATGACAATTACTCTCCTGTACCCTTTCACTGTGTGAGCCACAAATATTGGATACTTTGCCTGCGACCATGTGATTCAGTTTCTGAAACTTGTAACTGAAAATCCTGTAGTCATGATCAGCTATGGGAAATGCATAAACACCTCCATATGCTTTGGGTTTGTTTGGTGCTCTGTGCCCTTTGTTAATTGAAAGGGAGGAGACTGACTTTTACTGAAACAGCTATCTTTCGGGAATTAATGCAGTAAAGGGAAGACCTAGTTGAATATGTTCTTCTGTTTCTTTGGTTTGGCATCCAAGTCCTGAGAGGACTTGTGCTTCAGCGTGACACTGGCATACTGCTTGGTACTATGAGTCGCCCTTCTCCCCTCCTCCCAGGTGAATGACATCCGGCCCCCCACACTCTGGGTCCCCATCCTGAACTTCAGCTGAGACAGTCCATCGGGGCATGCGTGCCACAATGATGGTGGCATGTTCTACCCAACACATGCATGTGTGACAGCAGCATGTTCCACATATGTTGGGGGGGTGGAGGGCTGTAGGTTTGCCAGCCACGACCATGAAACCTAGGATGACATGAGATATGGCGAGACTAGTGGTGCTCAAGGTTGGGGTTCTGTGGGCTAATGCACAAGGGCTAAACAGTGAGACTAAAGAGTGAGGGCTCCAAGGGCAGTGAGTGGAAGGAGCCAAAGGCCAAGTAGAAGAGGTGTCATAATTAGGAGCCAGGAAGCAGAGAACAAGAGTCAGGAACCAGCAAGACTGAGAAGACAGGAGGCAGGGCTTTTCCGAGGAGACATGGGCAGGCTGGCCGTGTCCTCGGGGATGGTGTTCGTGTTGCTCAAGGCTACTGTGAAGGGTCTCCCTGAGCTCCGTGCTAAGGTATCCACTGAGAGGCCTGGAGGGCACTTAGGTGTCCCCCGTCTCTGCTTCAGCTGAGGGGCTCATGTCTGACCCTACAGGTCAGAGGTCAGAGGGGAGGCACAGCAGATTCATCTAACAGTTACCTCTCCTGCATTTTCTATTAAGAATTTTGTTTCTTCAGGCTATACCCTGATACAAATTGAAAGGTTTAAATTAAAAAAAAAAAAAGAATTTCGTATCTTCAAATAAGCTTATTTACAAAATAGAAATAGACCCACAGACATAGAAAACAAACTTATGGTTACAGAAGGGGAAAGCAGGGGAGGAATAAATTAGGATGAATTAAAATACACACACACACATATATATATAAAATAGGTCCAACAAGGTCCTAGTGTTTAGCACAGGGAACTATTACTTATTTTGTAATAATCTGTAAGAGTTATTATGAAAGAGAATGTATATATATATATATATATAATTTATATATATGATGGCTCAGACAGTAAAGAGATCCCCTGGAGAAGGGAATGGCTACCCACTCCAGTATTCTTTTATTTTTGTTTTAGAAAGTATCCATATGTATAAATAAATGTATACCATATTTAAAAGGCAGCAACACTCTTCCCATCCCTATTTCTTCTTTCTCTCATAATGTGCAGCAGCAGGTAGAAAGATCTCTCGAAGGTTGCTCCAGTGCCCATGGGAGTGGATGTTCCGGTAAGCCTGGGGCTCTGCTGATGGGGGCCTGGCCACGTGGCGGCGGTGCTGGCACCAGCTCAGTCGCCTTTGTACCGCTCGTTAGTGGTCTGGTTGGTGGCGGCCAGGTAGAGACGGAAGCACAGGTAGCCCCCCGGGAGGAAGCTCAGCACCGCGACAATGCCCACCAGGAAGAGGATCCTTGGGAAGGTCAGGAACAGGTACTGAATGAGGAGGACAGGGTCAACAACCTCCAAGTGTCAGAGGTCATCGATGTAAGTCTCCAGGTACAAGTCTGACATCACCACCAGCTGGACAGGGACACAGTGCTCACCACGGCTATGGCGGCGGCTGAGACTGTCAACGTCAAGAGGTAGGAGAGGAAATACCGGGTGTTCCAGGCCCCGATGCAGTTTTTCACTCACACACAGTGATGGTCAAGCTGGTGCACACACCGGTTACACACCTGGTGCTTGGACCGCACTGGTTTCCTTAGCTCACAAGTAGGGCACCTCCTGTTCTTTGGGAACATCCTTCATCGAATGCATAAACTGAAAGGAACAGTAATTTGTTTGCTTTTGTTATGGTACCAGGGTTGGTTACACAACTAAAGGCAAAAAAACCCCCAAAACAGGTTTACAATCAGCAGTAGATAAGGCAGAAAAATGTAATACAAAGAGATCTCCAGCTCTTGACAGAGGCTGGAGAATATTTCCCAGGTATATTTGGTATAAACCCTCCCTTGCAAGATGAGATGCAGGATAACGAAGGTGTAGTTTCTTGTATGGAAGAGGTAATGAAGCACTCTTAGCATGGCTCTCTGAAGACATTTGGGAATTATATATGAAAACATTCATGCTCTTCAGCTGATTAGGCCTTGAAAGTAATGGGTTTTTGAGCCAATGCAGATCATCACAAAATCAACCATCACCAAAGCTGGGTAGAGCAAGAAGAGAACCAGAGAGTCCATCCTGGGGATATTTATTTTGTCTGGATAGCTTTCAGCCAGCAGCTCTGGCATTCCTCCTCCAAACATTCATGGAAAACTCAAATGGTGTCTCCTCTTGCGCAGTGCCACGCACCGGGCACAACAGGTAGCACCCAAAGCTACAGGAGACCTGGTTCCGCGAGGGGGCTGGATCTGGTGCCAGGATCTGCCGACAACCAGCTGCCTCGGGCTGGCGCCTCAGGGCGCGTCCCCAGACCCACTCCAGTATTCTTACATGGAGAATTCTATGGACAGAGGAGACTGGTGAGCTACAGAGCATGGGATCACAAAGAATCAGACACGACTGAGTGATTTTCACTCATTTACTCCCTCCCTCATGTAACTGGGCTTCCCTGGGGGCTCAGACGGTAAAGCGTCTGCCTGTAATGTGGGAGACCTGGGTTCGACCCCTGGGTTGGGAAGATCCCCTGAAGAAGGAAATGGCAACCCATTTCGGTACTCTTGCCTGGAAAGTTCCATGGATGTAGGTGCCTAGTAGGCTGTAGTCCATGGGGTCGCGAAGAGTTAGACACAACTGAGCAACTGAACAAAGCTGATTTACAATGTTTGAGGTATATAACAAAGTGAATCATGTATTCTTTTTCTGATTCGTTTCCATTATAGGTTATTACAAGATATTGAATATAGTTCCCTGTGCTGTACAGTAGGTCCTTGTTTATTTTATATATAGTAGTGTGTATCTGTTAATTCCAATTTCCAATTTATCCCTCCTCTCACCTTCCCTTTTGGTAACCATATGTTTATTTTTGATGTATGTGAGAGTATGCCTCATCTTAGCTCTATTATACCTGCAAAGATCCTGTTTCCTAATAAGATCACATTTTCAGGTACTGGGTACAGTTCCCTTTGGGCTTCTCAGGTGGCTCAGTGTTAAAGAATCCATCTGCCATTGCAGTAGATCTGCGTTTGATCCTTGGGTCAGATAGATCCCCTGGAGAAAGAAATGGCCCCCTGCTCTAGTATTCTTGCCTGGGAATTCCCATGGACAAAGGAGCCTGGAGAGCTACAATCCATGGGGTCCCTAAAAGAGTCAGATATGACTGAGCGACAAAACAGCATGGTTCCCTTACAGGTCCTGGTGCAGTTGGAACTTCAGCATTATCTTTTTGGGGGACACAGTTGAACCTGCTGTTTGCAATGCCTGCTAAGCAAATAGTTGGTGACTAAATTATTTGCTGAAGGAATAAATAAAATGAATGACATGATTGGATATAAGATGTGCACGTGGTTTTTTGAGACTACCGTGGATCTGAAATGCTGGGTAGAGGAGTTTGGACAATGCTCTAGGGTGGTAAAGCTTGTTGAGAAACACTGAGTTGATTTTATAGGGTCAAGCAAGGGGGAATTGTAGCTTATAGCTCGAGATTTAAGAATTCTAGATTTTCAGTCTATCTAAAGATGTCACCAGACTTTTGTCCCTTGATTTTATTAAAACAAAACAAAACAAAACAAAACTGTTAAAAATACCAGTTGCCAGCTTGGAACACCCAAGTAGCAAGTCTGTGGACTCAGAACAGAGATTCTTTTTTCTCGAGTTAGTGTCTTTGAAAGAAGGAGTAATAGACTCAAAAACATGTTAAGGAAAATAAACATGTTAAGACCAGCACAAATATGGTATCATTTTCTATAATGGAAGAGTCTAAATATAGCCCTATGATTATAGATCATCACCATAGACAGCGTATCCCCCTTGAGCTTCCTCAAGTCTTTCACAAACATGACCTATTACATTTCTCACCTTTTCACAGCTTCATTAGAGGGGCTGATATTTTGGCTCATGAGTCAGACTGAATTTGCAGCGAACAAGTCCAGGCGGCTGGTGTCTTCTTAAATCCCCCATGCTGAGCCCTATAGACAGGCACAGGTGCTGTGTTGGCAGGTACTAATCAGCTGTAGACAACATGCCTTGCAGCTTTGGTCTCTTTAGAAATGTAAAGCAGTCATAGACATCTAGCAGCCTATACTTCTGAACCCATCTGTTATGGGTTGAATTGTGTCCACTAAAAAGTCATGTTGAAATCTTAACCCCTAGGACCTCAGAATGGGACCTTATTTGGATATCAGATAGATGTAATCAAGTTAAAATGAAGCCATTATGGTGGGCCATAATTCAACTTGACTGATGTCCTTATGGAAGAGGGGAATTTGGACCGGGACTAAATGAGGAAAAGGCCGCGTGAAGGTGGAGACATACAGGAGCAGGCCATGTGATGACAGATACAGAGACTGAAGGGCTCCAGCTCAAGCCAAGGAAAACCAAGGATCCTCAACAATTCCTGAACCTGGAAGAGGCAAGGAAGGGTTCTCCCCTCCCTTTTGAGGAAGCGTGGCCCTGCTGACACCGTGATTTTGGACTTCTAGCTTCCAGAACTGCGAGAGAATGAACTGCTGCTGGTTTAAACCACCTAGTCCTTTGTCGTGGCAGCCCTAGGAAATGAAAACATGTTTTTCTTTCCCCAGTGTTTATCTGGCTTAACATTCATTTCTCTAGGTCGTTGTACCCTGTTGGGTTAACTTAGCTAATTCTTTTTTTGCTAAGGTATTTGCAGCTGTTGCTAGCATTGTGGGGAGTGCGTGGGGAGTTGCTGAGCACCACATGCTCTGTGAAGGGACCCTGTCTGGCAGGTCACCCTCAGATGTGCTAACCGGGGAGAGTTTAATGAAGGGAAACGCAAAGGTGGACGGGGTAAGGAAAGTAACAAGGACGATGAAGGATGACTGCTACTGACTGCCGTTCGCAATGGAAGGTGCCATTACCACCCCTTAACCTAAAGGAGTCAGGGAGGAGCAGTCCGCAGAGCCAGGGATGGCAGTGGCTGTGGCTACAGGAGGTGGTCGTCTAACAGGATCTGCATGGCAGGGAGGGAACCAGGGGGATACACATCTGTTCATTCTCTTCTTCCATCCTCTGACACCTGTTTGCTTCACCCAACCGGAACCTGGAGGGCAGCTGGCATGGAGCCTATAAAGGTCAACTTTCCTGGGTTACTAAGAAAAGTGAAGCAGTTCAGAGAGTGGGTTCTCAAGGAGAGGTGGGGGCTGAGACTGTGCAGCGATTATGCCAGATGGGGGCAGGGAGCCAGTTCTCAGCAGGCTACCCTTCCCCCAGCTTTGCTTTGCTCATCCAAGGATATGCCTGGTATAAAAGTCCCCTTTTTGATCCTATTTGCATTTTGGTGGCACCTATTTTATGTGAGAAATAGCTGTCTCTGAATGCTAAGTTCTAATGCAGTTTCTGTTAAAGCTCAAGTGCTATGGGGGCAGAGGCGGAGGGAGAGAAACCTAACAAAAATGGGACAGATAATGGTGGATTGTTAGCTCAGAGGAAAGGACTGCCAGAAGGAAAATACTGACGAGGGATGAGGTTAGAAAGAAAAAAAAAAAATCGTGTGCTAAGGGGAAGAAGGTGAGCTGGATTCCAGTTAACAGAGAAAATGAGCTAGAGAAGGACATGAAAAGATGACCCGAATGCAATCCTGAGAAAAATCTGCAAGAGATTTCTGTCTGTGAGAATCAGGGAGAATGAAATTGTATCTTTCTTACCAGAATGTGGTGAGAAGGAGATGAGTCAGTGTAAGGACGAGTGCTCTTTAGCTATGAAGCACTGTATACGTTAAAAGTGTATAACAACAGTCACTATATAACAGCCATCTAGTTGGGGGAATGAGGAGATGCCTGAGCAATTTCAGCTACCCTGATGGATTGTGTATCATTATCATTATCATTTTCACCCACAATAAGCAATAGGGACTTCATTTCATCAACTAAAGTGGGGTAGATCTAAGAACAGAAATCAGATAATTGAGAGGGAAAAGTCTGCAATTTCTGCTTTGCCAAACTCCTGCGTTTGTTCCCTTCTTAATTCACCCCATGAGAGTCTCAGGGACTTGGTAGATTTCAGTACCTAATTGACTGGCCAGTAGAAGATGTTTCTGAATTTCTTAATTTCTTATGAGCAAGTATATGGAGGAAAGCTAGGACCATACTTCCATTACTAAGGGGAGACGATGTTCAGTTTTTTTGGTGTGGTCATAGTAGCAGTTAAGTAGGAATCTCTAAGAACTTTTGATTGTTGTTGTTGTTCAACCACTAAGTCATGTCCAATACTTTGTAACCCCATGGACTGTAGCACGCGAGGCCTCCATGTTCCACACCATCTCCTGGAATTGGCTCAAACTCATGTCCATTGAGTCAGTGATTCCATCCAGCCATCTCATCCTCTGTCATCTTCTTCCCCTCCTGCCTTCAGTCTTTCCCAGAACCAGGGTCTTATCCAATGAGTTGGTTTTTTGCATTAGGTGGCTGAAGTATTGGAGTTTCAGTTTCAGCATCAGTCCTTCCAATGAATATTTGCGNAAAAAAATAAAAATATTGGTTTGTTGTCAAAACTCTCCCTTTGCCTTGGGATGCTCATTATCGACTCAGCTTCCCAGAGGCTGAAACTCTGTTTCTAGATGATTGGCAAACATAAAAGAAATCCATGTCATTGTCCTCAGTTCTTGTCCAAGTTGGAAAATGAAGAGTTACTCGCAGGGCCTGCAGAACTTAACATTCAAAGAAGGAGTCTTAAACAGAAACTCAGGAGCAAAATAGTTGAAAAAGTTGTAAGACACTATCATTCTTGTAATGAGTGATTTTTGGACTTCAAAACATCCCATCCTCCCAGTTTACATCAAATTAGAAGGAAAAATCTTAATTTTAATAATCATTCCTTAAAAATGACTTTAGACCAGTCAAATTTATTAAAAAATAAAATATTTCTGACAATTAATTTTAATCCTGTTTATCTTGAAGAAAAGAACATTTGAAAAAGAGCACTTAGCATAAGATGCACGTTTATCAGGCCAGCTGTCCTTAGCACACACTATGGAGCTTGTGGTGCCTTCATCTCAGTTCTCATACTCATCCAGGCATTGGTAATTCAGCCTGAACCACATGCCATCACTCTTGGCTCAGTTCAGTTCAGTCACTCATTCTTGTCCAACTCTCTGTGGCCCCATGGACTACAGCATGCCAGCAGACTTCCCTCTCTATCACCAACTCCCAGAGCTTGCTCAAACTCATGTCCATTGAATCAGTGATGCATCCAACCATCTCATCCTCTGTCGTTCCCTTCTCCTCCTGCCCTCAATCTTTCCCAGCATCAGGGTCTTNTGGGACCGGATGCCATGATCTTAGTTTTCTGAATGTTGAGTTTTAAGCCAACTTTTTCACTCTCCTCTTGCACCATCATTAAGGGACTCTTTAGTTCCTCTTTGCTTTCTGCCGTCAGGATGGTATCATCTGTATATCTTGAAGTTGTTGATATTTCTTCCCACAATCTTAATTCTAGCTTGTGATTCATCCACCCAATACTTCAGTTCAGTTCAGTTCATTTGCTCAATCGTGTCTGACTCTTTGTGACGCCATGGACCTCAGCACACCAGGCCTCCCTGTCTATCATCAAATCCCAGAGTTTACTCAAACTCATGTCCATTGAGTTGGTGATGCCAATACCTTGGTTCTGCTCTAATTTAAGTATTTAACTCTTCTCTGAATTATTTCAGTAGGTTTTTGACATATCAAATTTCCAGTCCATTTTCTTCATTGTCAGATGAGTTATCTTCCTAGAAGCAGGTCAGACAGTTCTACCCCCTCAATATCTTCAGTGGCTCTTTCTTGGTCAAAGTATCTGGCTCAGTTTCTGTCTGTAGCTTTAAGGCCCTCCAGGATTGAGCCCTGGTCTGTCTTTTCAGCTTCCTCACCCACTATGCCTGTCTCTGGCCCTGCGCATGTCACACTGCACTCCTCACCCTTCCCTGAATTTGCCATTCAAACCTCTATGCTTTTTCTTTTGGCCACATCATAAGGCATGTGGGATCTTAGTTCCCCAACCAGGGATTGAACCCATGCCCCCTGCCTTAGGAGCATGGAATCTTAACTACAAGACCACCAGAGGAGTCATGCAAATATCTGTGTTTTTATACTGTCTGTAGAATCTTCCTAGCTTCCATTCAAATCTAGATCTCCACATAGCCTTTCTTGGGCCACCTAGTTGGAATCAATTGTTCCTGACTTCATCTTTCCATAGTATTTTTCTTACTCCTCTCCTATAGTTCTTATTTTTACATTGCTTTACATTATAGCTAGTTGCCTTCTCTCCAGACTGTATGCTTCTCAAGGGCAGCCACTGAATCTTATTTCTTTCTGTGTCTATCCCTTAGAGCTTCACACATAGCATGTATGCATGCTCAGTCACTAAGTCATGTTTGATTCTCGCAACTCCATGGACTGTAACCTGCCAGGCTCCTCTATCTGTGGGATTTCCCAGGCAAGAATACTGGAGTGGGCTGTCATTTCCTCCTTCAGGGATAGAACCCCAGAGTGCAACCCACATTCTCTTCCATCTCCTGAATTGGCAGGCGGATTCTTTACCACTGAGCCACCTTCATACATAGTGTTAGTTAGTTCAGCTATGTCTGACTCTTTGCAACACTATGGACTGCAGTATGCTAGGCTTCCCCATCCATCACCAACTCTTAGAACTTCCCTGTCCCTCCCACCAACTCCCAACTCCCAAACTCATGTCCATCAAGTCAGTGATGCCATCCAACCATCTCATCCTCTGTCATCCCCTTCTCCTGCCTTCAATCATTCCCAGCATCAGGGTCTTTTCCAATGAGTCAGTTCTTCCCATCAAGTGGCCAAAGTATTGGAGCTTCAGCTTCAGCATCAGTCCTCCCAATGAATATTCAGGATCAATTTCCTTTAGGATTGACTAGTTGGATCTCTTTGCAGTCCAAGGAACTCTCAAGAGTCTTCTCCAACACCACAATTCTAAAGCATCAGGTCTTCAGTGCTCAGCTCTTTGCAGTCCAAGGAACTCTCAAGAGTCTTCTCCAACACCACAANTTAGGATTGACTAGTTGGATCTCTTTGCAGTCCAAGGAACTCTCAAGAGTCTTCTCCAACACCACAATTCTAAAGCATCAGGTCTTCAGTGCTCAGCTCTTTGCAGTCCAAGGAACTCTCAAGAGTCTTCTCCAACACCACAATTCTAAAGCATCAGTTCTTCAGTGCTCAGCCTTCTTTATGGTCCAACTCTCTATACCTGACTACTGGAAAAACCATAGCTTTGACTATACATAGTGGGTTCTCTGAAAATATTAGCAAATGAATGAATACTAAGCAAATCCTACAGTGTGGATCACTGAGAGGCTGGTGTTAAGGTATATATTATAGCTTCAGAATTCCTGGTCTAGAACTTTCCTGGTGGTCCAGCAGCTAAGACTTTGCAGCCCCAATGCAGGGGGTCCAGGTTTGATTCCTGGTCAGGGAACTAGACTCCACATGCTGCAACTAAGACCCAGCCCAGCTAAAAAGAAAAAAAAAAAAAAGAATTCCTGATCTTTTTTCATCAGAAAAAAGAAAATTGAAAAGGAGGTGATTTAGTTGGTGAAGTGGTCTATGGGAAGTCTGAAATGGAAGTGCAGCTGTACTCCCATTTCATTTTGTTCCTGTAGATTTTGTCTCATGGCCTTGACTTGAAATTTCTGTTGGAAACTTGAAATGCAACAAAAATAGTTTCTTCTATGTCACNGTGATTTAGTTGGTGAAGTGGTCTATGGGAAGTCTGAAATGGAAGTGCAGCTGTACTCCCATTTCATTTTGTTCCTGTAGATTTTGTCTCATGGCCTTGACTTGAAATTTCTGTTGGAAACTTGAAATGCAACAAAAATAGTTTCTTCTATGTCACCCAATAATAAGGCTTTCAAAATCCTTTATTTCCATGTAAACATTTCTCTTAAAAATCAACTCTGCTACAAAGTGGGGCTAATTCAACTGCCATCCATGTGGATGTAGTTGTGAGGATGACTTTAAATGGGACATTTTTTAGAATCTCCAATATGTCAACAAGTTAAGAGTTTCATTCATTTAAAAAATGTAAATAAATGCAGCTGCATCTGGTTATACAGACAATAAAAGTGAGATCGTGATGGTGCTAAAGCAAGTGGGAAGATGCTCTAAATTGAGAGAGACAACCAGCTTCGAGCCTAATTTAAGGAGTACCAATAAATATATTTAGAAAACTCATGCAACAAAACTCATACCTCCAGCTCATCTTTTTTTTTTTTTTTTCACTCTGTGAGCTAGCTGAACTCATCATGACAACTTCAGAACAACAAATAAAGAACTGGCTGCCTACCAAAACATCAAGTGGTGAGAAAGGAAAGTCACGTGCATCAAACATGCATGTTGGAATTCTCCATTATTCTACATAAAATAATTATATAACTTTGTATTTCCCGTGAGAATCTTTTGTTGAGTTAAACAGTGTTCAACTTTCAAAATCTAGATTTCCAGAAATCAAAGAGAGCCTGTTTATTTTAAGATATAATGTATTTTTCTCCTAAAATGTCATTATAAATGCAACTTGGTACCCGGGCTGGCCCAGTAAAGCCATTTAAGCTTAAAACATTGATGCCATAGCATATATTTGCAAGGAAAATTAGTTTTAAAAAATGTTTGCACTGCAATATTAACATTTACATAAGTAATTTAATCTCTCATCCTTAAAATTGAAGAAGAAAGGCTTTCATTCTTGCTAAATGATAATGCCTGTGGAAAAATAGATTTCATTAAAGGAGAATGAAAATATAAATTGGTACTATAGTGGAGAGTCTGAAGGGAAATTTGGGCTCTTTCCCAGGCCTTCTAATTTGCTACTATTGGTTCTTGATGACATTACATTTCACTCCCAAATGTAGGGCCTTCCTTTTTCCTCACATGGATATATCACTAGTACTACTTTAAACATATCATTCATGATTAGGGTCATTTTTCTTTGACTTACAAATGGAGAAAAAGGGGGCACAAGAGACATTTTCCTGAGGTAACTGAACAAAAATTACATGAGAGGAAAGGAGGAGAAGAAGCTCTTAAAAAGGCTCTTTGTGCATATGAAAAATAAATTTCCCATATTGGTGAAAGGAGCTGAGTCAGCAAAAATGCAAGATTTCCCCCCTCCCCTCCCCCACCCCTGTCTCTTA
>SJYV01017243.1:1510400-1528490 GCA_006410875.1 Neotragus pygmaeus
CTGTTCATTGGATTTGATGGTTCTCTGTCATGCTATTATCTCCTGAGAGGCAGGGACCATCACAGGAACAAGTGCAGAAAGGACACACTGTGCCGCTGGCTGTTCTTTTTTATGGGACATTCATCTATCAGTTGTTTGTAAGTTTGAGATTGATTGCTCTCTCTCATTAACAACTTTGGATTTTATAATTGTGATTTATTTCTCTCATTTTTCCATATGGAGTAAATGAGTGTATTCTATTTTTTAAAAACTTGTATCTCTCTCTGTCACCATCATCTCCCATCCAACTTGCTGGGGTAATACTTTTATAAGACCTTTCTTCAGCCAAGAAAAACTGCGTGGTTTCCCATTTTCTTCACAAGTAGAAACTTTTCTGCCAAGTGTCCAGATTCTCCATAATAGGACCTTCCCCTTCATAGCCAAGCCCACGCCTCCTCCACTTCTCATCAGATCCCTCTTCTGTGATTTGGCCAGAATCTTTCCTGTTCTTTGAAAATGCCACAACCCTTCCAGCTTCTATGCATCATCAGCTCATGTTCTCTTTGCAATTCATACTTTTTCTCCCAGCTATCTAAATTCCACCTATATGTAGGAAACAATGTTTGGAGATCTAGTCTACTTGTAATAATTTTAGCCACACTCTGGTGATGTTTGTACTATATAACCCAGCCTTTTAAGCTACCTATGATTGGACTAAGAGAGTATATCTGACCCGAATGAAATGATTAGACTCTCTTTCCCAGGAACTTGGAAATAAAACTGAAAAGCAGTCTGAGTGTTCAGATTCGGAACACGTGAACATAGGAACTGAGGGTCAACCACACTTTCCTTTGTGGAAGAGAGACTGTGGAAACCTAATGATAGAAAGAGAGCATGCAGTGCTTAGGGTGCTTGGTAGAAAATAACAAAAAACAACTCTGGTTTATTTAAGCAGACTATTTACTTTCAAGGTCTTATGTAGCTCTTAGAATCACTGGGGAAGCTGGAAAGCCAGGTTTGGAAAATGGACAGGGACCAAGGGAGACTAGGCATTCAGGGACAGCCAAGGTGTCAGACCAGAGACCATCTAGTTAGAAGGTCACTGTAGCTCCATGTCTTGTGTTGTCTTGTATAGGACCATATAGCAGCTGCAATGTTCCTTCTAAAATTTAACTCAGATTATGACACTCTCCTGTGGTTGTATAAGAAAGAATTTCTTTGCTCTTCGTCCCAGGTTCCTGGCTTGGTGCTTCTAAAACACCTTAGAATTTCCCAGGTGATAAAAATGCTATTGTTATTCATGGTGGGTCTTGATCATTTATGCTAATGACATGTCTCTGGACGGGAGTCATTTGGACCTGGAAGCTCTGGACCCCGAGGCTTAGATGAGCATCAGTGGTTGGTAAACACGTCCGTGTGCTGGGAGGGTGACTCATCCTGATTTCTTGGGATGCTCCTAGTCCACACCCTATGTGTCTCTTCAATTGACTGGTCCTGATTTGTATCTTTTATAATAAAACTGCAAGTGTAAGTTTAGTGCTTGCCTGAGTTCTATCAGTTGTTCTGGTAAAATTGAACCCGAGGGAGTCATAGAACCTCCTGAATTTTTAGCCAGTTGTTCAGAAGTGTGGGTGGCCTCAGGGCCCTTGAACTTGCAGCCGGCATATGAAGTAATGACAGTCTTCTTGGGAGCTGTGGGGTGTCTGCTGACCCAGGGGCTTGGTATCACGATTGTATTGCCATATTCCACCTTCTTGAACTTCCATGTGACTTTTATCAAACCAGANACTTGCAGCCGGCATATGAAGTAATGACAGTCTTCTTGGGAGCTGTGGGGTGTCTGCTGACCCAGGGGCTTGGTATCACGATTGTATTGCCATATTCCACCTTCTTGAACTTCCATGTGACTTTTATCAAACCAGAATAAAACAAATCTTCACCATGGTCTTGCCAGACCTGACCCCTGTTGCCTCTCTCACTACTTTCTCTCCGCATTCACTTCACTGCAGCCACAATGGCCTTTTTTTCTGTCTCTCGTACAAACCAAGTTGGCTTCATTTTAGGTCCTTGCACTTGCCTTTCCTCCAGATCTTTGCCCAGACTTCTCTGAGGGTCAAAGTCGTGTTGGTCTTGTTCACCTTTGTATCCAAGACCTAGAGCCATGACTTTATTTGTTGATTATAGACTCAGAGGTCACACTAGAGACCTGGTGAATCTATTCATTGTAATTCTGCAGCCGACAGGATTAAATTTGAGCTCTGATGTTTTAGCTCGATTGGCTCCATGGCTGTAAGACAAGAGGTTCTCTTTTGCTGTAATAGAAACGTTATGGTTCTCTAACCCTGACATTAGGGCTTCCCTGTTAGCTCAGACAGTAAAGAATCCTCCTGCAGTGCAGGAGACCCAGGTGTGATCCCTGGGTCAGGAAGATCCCTTGGAGAAGGAAGGGAATGGTTATCCACTCCAGTATTCTTGCCTGGAGAATACTGGATAGAGGAGCCTGGTAGGTTACAGTCCATGGGGTCCGCAAAGAGCTGGACACAGCTGAGTGGTTAACCCTTTCACTTTTCAATCCTGACATTAGCTAAGATAGTAAAGCCCTGAATTGGTCTTTTTTTTTTTTCCCCCATCAGACTCACCAGTGTGTTCAGGAAGCAGCCAGCTCCTCCAGAGCCTTTCTAATCATTGGTCCTACCGAAAGGGTCACTTAGAGCCACCGCTTGGTCTCCTCAAGCCTCACCTCCCATAAGCACTTCCTCCCAAGTGGCCAGTGGTCAAAATTTGACTCACCATTTGCTGCTGTGTACCATGGAGACCAGCATCCCAATTTCTCACTGGTTGTTGAGGTAATCACTGCATTCAAGCCAAGATAGCTCAGATGACCAATCCAGATACCTATTTTTGAGTCAGTTTCCTGGGGCTGTTTTAGAAGCCGAGCATGAGTTTGGTTGGAAAAGCAAAAACTACTCTTGGTTTTTTAAACAGAGGGAATTTAACCCAGGAAATTGGTAACAAAGGTCTTGGGACAGTGGAACAGCAAAAACTGATCATTTGAGGAAGCCACTGGCCATCCACCGCTAAGGAGGCTGGCTGCACAATGCGAACACGTGTTGCTGGAGTCCGCCGCTGTGCAGCTATTCTGAACCGGCCTCCAGCGCAGGAGCCCTCCCTCGCTCCTCGCCGCCGCCGCCACTGCCAGGCCACTTGCCGCTTTTGTCTCTGCCTCTGCTGCTCTTGCTGATGCTGCCAGCGGAACCGGGAAAAAGGATCACTTCTCCCTTTCATTCACTTTTCAGTCTCCTCCCAGTGCCTCCCACTGGCAGAGCCAGCTGGCAAGGGAGTGTGCAAAATGCAGCCTCAGGCTTCCGGTCCTGGTGCTGGAGAGGAAGTGAAGCAGGGGAGTGTTAGCTGAGAGGCCACAGCTTCTACTCGGCACGAGTTGGAAGGTCACTCCCAGGCAAACCTTCCTTGCCCACCCAGACTAGAGCAGACAAGCTATGCTCACTCTCAAAACTGTACATTACTATGTGTGAAATAAATAACTGACGAGAACCTACAGTGTAGCACGGTGTGGGGAGGGGGAAGAAGGTGCAATCTGTTTGTAGGACATATACCAAGTTAACCTTAAAAACACATTCGCATATCCATTGGGGCTTCTCTGATAGCTCAGATGATAAAGAATCCGCCTGCAATGCAGGAGATGCGGGTTCGATCCCTGGGTTGGGAAGATCCCCTGGAAAAGAGAATGGCTACCCACTCTAGTATTCTTGCCTGGAGAATTCCATTGAGAATGGCTACCCACTCTAGTATTCTTGCCTGGAGAATTCCATTGACAGAGGAGCCTGGCGGGCTACAGTCCATTGGGTTGCAAAGAGTCGAATATGACTGAACGACTAATACTTTCACTTTCTTTCCAATATGCATTAACTGCAGACAAGTATTGTTTGATTCCACTTATACAAGATAACCTAGAATAGACAAATTCAGAGAGTGAGAAAGTACTTTGGTAAATCCCAGGGGCCGGGAATGGGGGGCGAGGAGGGGGAATGAGGACTTAGTGTTTAATAGGAATAAAATTTCAGTTTAGGAAGATGAAAAATTTGGAAGGTGGATGATGGAGAGAGTTGCACAACAATGTGTGAGTGTACTTAGTGGCACTGAACTCAGTTCAGTTAGCTATGGTTAAAATGGGCTTCCCTGGTAGCTCAGCTGGAAAAGAATCTGCCTGCAGTGCAGGAGACGCTGGTTCGATTCCTGGGTTGGGAAGATCCACTGGAGGAGAAATAGGCTACCCACTCCAGTATTCTTGGGCTTCCCTTGTGGCTCAGCTGTCAAAGAATCTGCCTGTAATGTGGGAGACCTGGGTTTGATCCCTGGGTTGGGAAGATCCCCTGGAGAAGGGAAAGGCTACATACTCCAGTATTCTGGGCTAGAGAATTCCATGGACTGTGTAGTCCATGGGATGGATCACAAAGAGTCAGACCCGACTGAGCGACTTTCACTTCACTTCACTTCATGGTTAAAATAGTATGTTTTATATTATGAGACTTTTACCATAATAAAAAAAAACATAAAACCTCCCTGGATATAGTCCTCATAGAACTTTGTTTGGATTGTTATTGTATATTATATTGCACATGTATGTAGATGTATATGCATATTTCATATATTTATATATTTATGTCAGTTTGTGTTTTCCCTGCTAGATGCTTCTGGAAGGCAGGGCCTATATAGGTTTTGCTCTCCAGGGTCTGCAGTGCCTACATATAATAGACACTCATAAACGTTTGTGGAATAAGTGAAGAGCTCCAAACACCCACACCTTACTGCTCATGCTTCATCATTTTCTCTCCTTTAGTCTTAATTCAGTTCCATCTACCATAATATTTCAAACCCCACAAAGAACTGTGAGACTGTTAGTAACAAAGTTAGCTGTTTAGAAGGGTTCTTGCTGCTGCTAAGTCACTTTAGTCATGTCCGACTCTGTGCGACCCCATAGACGGCAGCCCACCAGGCTCCCCCGTCCCTGAGATTCTCCAGGCAAGAACACTGGAGTGGGTTGCCATTTTCTTCTCCGATAAATGCGTGAAAGTGAAAAGTGAGAGTGAAGTCATTCAGTCATATCCAACTCTTAGCGACCCCATGGACTGCAGCCTATCAGACTCCTCCTTCCATAGGATTTTCCAGGCAAGAGTACTGGAGTGAGGGTGCCATATCACCTTNGATAAATGTGTGAAAGTGAAAAGTGAGAGTGAAGTCATTCAGTCATATCCAACTCTTAGCGACCCCATGGACTGCAGCCTATCAGACTCCTCCTTCCATAGGATTTTCCAGGCAAGAGTACTGGAGTGAGGGTGCCATATCACCTTTTAAAAAATGTGCACATTCAACAACAGTGTGAAACCCCAGAGCATTCCAGTCCCTCCAGACTCCCTGCCACTCAGGGTAACTTTCAAGTTTGTGTTGGAAGTTATAGCATTGGGCCTCGAAGATCTCATGTGCTTTTAAGTTTAGGGGCCTGACTGGGCAACTAGGTGCTTTCAAGAAGGGCATAACAAAAAGAGATGTAAGAACAGACACCAGAAAGTGCCAGGCTGAGGAGTGAGGAGCACAGAGGAAGCAAAGGGCCCTCTGGTGTTGGATGAAGGTGTGAGGAAGGAAGCAAATTCCCCTGAGTCAGCTTGAACATAGGGCCTCTGCAAAGCTAATATTGGGCTTCCCAGGTGGTGCTAGTGGTAAAGAACCTGCTTGACAATGCAGGAGACATAAGAGATGTGGATTTGATTCCAGAGTCGGGAAGACCTTCTGGAGGAGGGCACGACAATCCACTCCAGTATTCTTGCCAGGAGAATCCCACAGACAGAGGAGCCTGGTGGGCTATCTTCCATAGGGTTTCAAAGAGTTGGACATGACTGAAGTGACTTAGCATGCACACGAAGCTAATATTTGGCTTCCCTTGTGGCTCAGCTGGTAAAGAATCCACCTGCAGTGCGGGAGACCTGGGTTCGATCCCTAGGTTGGGAAGATCCCCTGGAGAAGGGAAAGGATATCCACTCCAGTATTCTGGCCTGGAGAATTCCATGGACCGTATAGTCCATGGGATTGCAAAGAGTCGGACCCAACTGAACGACTTTCACTTTCACAACACATATGAGTCTGTGAAGTCTGCCATAGTAAAGTACCGTAGACCGAGTGGCTTAAACAATAGAAATTTATTTTCTTACTATTCTAGAGGCTGAAGTCAAAGATCAAGGTGTCAGCAGGGTTGGTTTCTTCTGAGGCCTCTGTTCTTGGCTTGCAGCCCCTTTTCACTGTGTCCCCTCATGTCGCTCCTTGGTCCATGTGTGCATATATCTTTGTCCAGATTTCTTTTTCTGATAAGGACACCAGCCACACTGGATTAGAGCTCACTTGTATGACCTCACTTTAACTTAACTACCTCTGTAGAGACACTCCCTCCAGATACAGTCACATTCTGAGGTACTGGAGGTTAGGATTTCAACACGTGAACTTGAGGGGCATGATTCAGCCTATAACACTGCAAACTTGGCTTCCTTCTTGCATATTTGTTTATCTCTATTATGGAAGTTTTTCTCAAACTGGAATCACAATATATTAACCTGTATCTCCCATGTTGCCAGTTTCCAGAGGGCTTCAGGGAGAACTGAAGTGGTTTGCAAATAAAAGTGAACAATGCTGCTAAGTCACTTCAGTCCTGTCTGACTCTGTGCGACCCCATAGGCGGAAGCCCACCCCTTCCATGGGATTCTCCAGGCAAGAACACTGGAGTGGGTTGCCATTTCCTTCTCCAATGCATGAAAGTGAAAAGTGAAAGTGAANCGACCCCATAGACGGAAGCCCACCCCTTCCATGGGATTCTCCAGGCAAGAACACTGGAGTGGGTTGCCATTTCCTTCTCCAATGCATGAAAGTGAAAAGTGAAAGTGAATTTGCTTAGTCGTGTCCGACTCTTCGTGACCCCATGGACTGCAGCCTACCAGGCTCCTCCATTCATGGAATTTTCCAGGAAGAGTACTGGAGTGGGGTGCCATTGAACAATAGGACCCAGTAAAACTCTGTACCCCGTCCCTCCAGCACACTTCTCAGCTGCTCCCTGGTGCTATCAGTGGGCATGAACTTGAGAGAGACTGCATGAAAGACCAGAGCCTATTACAGCCTCCTGGGGGATGATGGCTGAACCAGAGCTGGGTCAGGGAAATGAGGAGTGATGTTACAGCGCTGTATGCCTGAGTTGAAATCTACATGCCTTGA
Organism: Neotragus pygmaeus; assembly: GCA_006410875.1. Lineage (NCBI taxonomy): Eukaryota > Metazoa > Chordata > Mammalia > Artiodactyla > Bovidae > Neotragus > Neotragus pygmaeus. Next base: position 1,517,652 of record SJYV01017243.1, read on the forward strand.
GGAACATTGGTGAATAAAGAAAAGGAAGGAGTTCCCTTGTGACCCGGTGTGTCACATGGTTCAACAAATTTATAATTAAAGATCCCAGAGAAAAATCATACAAAATGATTTTGCATGTTCACTATCATTTTTGTTATTTCTGGATCAGTTTCCGTTGATTGATTTTTCTCCTTGTTATGGATTGTATTTTCCTGCTTCTTTGTGTGCTTGGTATTTTTTGGTTGGTTACCAGATGCTGAATTTTGCCCTGTTGGGTCTCAGATACTTTTGTGTTTCTTTTCAGTATTATTGAACTTTGTTTGGAGGTGCGGTTTTGAGATGTGCTTTTAATATTTGTTAGGTGGGACCAGAGCATCATTTAATCCAGGGATAATTTCCCCCTCAAAACCAACACAAAACCCTTCTGTATACTCTACTGAGGCACCGTGAGTCATGAGGGTTTTCACTCTGACTGGTTAAGAGCAGAAACTACTCCTGTCATTGTCCAGGGACTGTTCTTCCTGAGGCTTTCTTGTGATTCTTTTCCCAGCCTTAATTTTTTTCTCACGTATGAGCTCATCAGTACTCAGCTGAAGGTTGGAGAAGGGCCCTCTGTAGGTCTCCTGAGCTCTCTTTCTATGCAGCTCTTTCACTTTTGGTACTTTGTCCTTTGAATACTAGGTCCCTTGGCCTTCCATGTTTGTGTCCTCATCTCAGGGAGACCATGGAACTCTACCTGGCCTCTCCAAGACCTTTCTGAGTCACATCCTAGAAACTCATAAGACAATAACGTGGACCAATATAAGGCTCACATTTGTATTTATTTCTCAAGGATCACAGTCCTTAGTTGCCTGATGGCTAGTTCTTGAAAACCATTGTTTTATATATATATATATATATATATATACACTTTTTTTTTTGGGTAATGGAGCTTCCCTCATAACTCAGATGGTAAAGAATGTGCCTGGAATTCAGGANTGTCCTTAGTTGCCTGATGGCTAGTTCTTGAAAACCATTGTTTTATATATATATATATATATATATATATACACTTTTTTTTTTGGGTAATGGAGCTTCCCTCATAACTCAGATGGTAAAGAATGTGCCTGGAATTCAGGAGACCCAGGTTTGATCCCCAGGTTGGGAAGATCCTTTGGAGAAGGGAATGCCAACTCACTCCAGTATTCTTGCCTGGGAAATCCCATGGACAGTGGAGCCTAGTGGGCTACAATCCATGAGGTTGCAAGAATCGGATATGCCTTAGTGACTAACTACTACCCACCGTATATATTTTAATATCTTTTTTTTTTTTACTGTGCTGGGTCTTCAGGGCTGGGTGCAAGCTTTCTCTAGTTGTGGCAAGCAGGGCCTCCTCTTTAGTGGTGGTGCACAGGCTTCTCACTGAGATGATTTCTCTTGCTGCAGAGCACAGGCGCTAGGCCTGAGGGCTTCAGGAGTTGTGGCTTATGGGCTTACCTGCCTCTCGGCACGTGGGATCTTCCTGGACTAGGGAGCGGACCCATGTTTCCTGCATTGGCAGGCAAATTCTTAACTACTGGGCTACAAGGAAAGCCTTTGTTTTATAGATTTTGTCTAGCTTTCTTGGTAGGTTCATGCAGAAGATAAATCTGGTCCCCTTTACTCCATTTTAGCTGGAACTGGAAGTCAAATAATCTACAGTTATCTTTTTATCTTTAAGTAGTATATTTAAATTTACATTTCCTAGTCTATCAGCTCCAAAAATGAATCAGTGTCTTAACTCGTCCTAAGAAATTCAAAAACATTTGCATTCTGATAGTACTTCCCCCTTGAATCTCCTGTTTTTGGCACATTCTGAAATTTTTTCCCTAATATATTATCATCAAAAGCTTATTATTTTAAAATTGTGTAGCTCTTCTTCCAAGATATTTATAATGATCTCATCATGTTTTGTAACTCTAGTTACCAGTTAAGATTCATTTCTATGTTTAACTGAATTCAGATCATCACTAGTTTCTTCTTTAGAAAAAAGAGCTACTTTGGCTTCTTCCTGCATAAGTTCATTATTTTGATTGCAAAATCCACTGTTGAAGGCAGCTTGTGCCATTTACATCAGTGAATTTGCATTGGCTTCTGTTATTATCTTTTAGGCTAAGCACACCTAGAATGGATCAATCTCTCTGAGTAGACTCATATTGACCAATTTCGTGAGAGATTCATAAGGNGTTGAAGGCAGCTTGTGCCATTTACATCAGTAAATTTGCATTGGCTTCTGTTATTATCTTTTAGGCTAAGCACACCTAGAATGGATCAATCTCTCTGAGTAGACTCATATTGACCAATTTCGTGAGAGATTCATAAGGAATCTAATATGCTATTTTGTTCATTTATAATGAAAAATTTAAGTTCTTTCAGGACCAAGATACATTCTCTGGTCAGTGTGTTGTGTTTCAATAGGAAGGTATACTCAAAAGGTCAATTTTCCCCCAAAGCTTCTAGGTTATTCTGTAATCACAGCAAAGTAGCTGTGGGGGTGAGTTGCATTTTTAAAATAGTTAAGGTTCAGAGCACCAGTCTCTACTGTAGAGATGTCCCTACTATGTGCACCCAGAATCTGTGGGCCAAAGTATCTCCTTTCCTGCATATCTTGGGTAGGTCCCCCACAGTTGCCTCTGACATTTGTTTAGTTGTTTCATTGCTAATTTAATGCCTTCCATGTTTATACCAATTTAATTGCTTCAACTTTGGATCTGTAACAATACTGAAAGAATTTGCTTGTTTATCCAGTGTTTGTTTCTAGCAATATTTTATCTTTAAAGTGTTTTTTTTAAACATGTTGAATCTCATTAAGAATTGAGTGTTAGTTTTACACTTTCAGTTTTGGGGGAACTTTGCAGTTGCCTCTCAGACAATGATCTCCTTTCTTGGAATGCCTACTTGTTATTTGTGACTTGTTCCCACCTTATTCTGCTTGTTCCTTTTTAAATAATGGTCTTATTGTTCTCAACTGTCAGGATCTTGAGAGATGTCCTATATGTACTTGCATTCTACTTGATATTTAGCACAGCATCTTATATAGAGAAAGTGTTTAATAGATATTTGTCAGTTGGAATAAAAAGATAGATTTCTTGATCTCCTTCTGCTCTTCGCAATCTTAATGCCCAGATGTAGACTGATGCCCCATATGTTTTTTAAAAAGGAGATTTGGAAGCTTATTTGAGTCCACTTAATATTACAAGACAGGCTTCCTGGATGGCTCAGAGGCAAAGAATCTGCCTGCCAACGCAGGAGACGCGGGTTCGATCCCTGGGTCTAGAAGATCGATCCCCTGGAGGAGAAAATGGCAACACGCTCCAATATTCTTGCCTGGGAAATCCATGGATGGAGGAGCCTGGTGGGCTACAGTCCATTTGATTGCAAAGAGTCGGACATAGCAACTAAAACAACAACAAAAGCAATATTATAAGGCATGAGTGACTCAAGTCATAGGAGAAGGTAGACGTGGGTGAATGGGAAAGGAAGGGAACTACCAGTTCAAGAAGGAAAATACAAACGAAAATGCCAAGACAGGTATTACTATATTGAGCATAAAAGTTTAAGTTTTTCAAATAAAGTCATTATATCGATGGTTCAGAGTCTATCAGAGCAGCATTACTTAGTTATTGCCCACCCTAAAAGCAGCCTCCCTGACAATAGAACCCAATTATTTCAGCTACAGTTTAGAGGTGGAGTGAAGTGACAGGCTTCTAATGGGGGCTAATCAGTTCTGCCCACGTTCCTGTATGAAACTGTTCAGATGAAACTCAATGGATTTCAGTAACGAAGAATAGTGAGGTAATGCCCACTGTGTGTGCCCACTGTTTCACTGGCAGAAGGGGATGTAGGAACATGGACATGCATCCCCATTCATTCACATCAGCTCTAGCCCTTCCCCTTGTTCCCCCCTTTTCAAAGGCTCTGCCCAGGGTTAATCACCTCCTGACTCACGTCTTCCACTCAAGGTGTGCTGGGGTAAGTGTACTTGTATATTCCCACACCACGCTATGTTTCCATACTACCCCGTGCTTCTTGAGACTGTAGCCCTACAACCACTGAACCATAACAGCCTGTTTACTTCTTTGTTTCTCTCAGGGATAGGACTGTGTCTTCTTCATCCCACAGGCCTGCGACCCTTGTCACTGCCCAGCCACACAACCAAAGGAAGAGCCGAGGGATGGCAACTGAGACCTCAGTGATCCATTGGATAGGGAATGTTTAAATTTCTGAAGCAAGGTCCTGGGGTGACTGTGTAAGGCAGACAGCAGGCAGGACACAGCAGCAGTCTTTGCTGCTCTGGTGGAGGAGAAGCCTATAGCGGGAACTGACATCAGGTTGGCTCACCAGTTACCAGGGAAACCAGCAGAGGGGCACATCCCTCATAGCCCCTCCAGTTAATCGCCTGGGCACATGTTTTCCCTTTGATAAACTATTGTAGTGGTGCTGTTCTGATCTGAACAGTGATTGATTAGGACAACCCCTGACTGGGGCCAGAGGGCAAGTATGCAGGCAGTTACTGATTAAGCTTTATGATTAGGAGGGAAGGTCAGTCATGTGACGGGGGTGCAGGTGAAGCAGGGACTGGTTGGGAGGGGGGTGCGCAGAGAGCAAGAGAGCCACCAACTTATCTATTTATGGCTGTGTTGGGTCTTTATTGCTGTGTGCTGTGTCAGCTTTTCTCTCATTGTGGCAAATGGAGCTACTCCATAGTTGCAGTGTTTGGACCTCTCATTGTTGTGGCTTCTCTTGTTGTGGAGCACTGGCTCTGCGGAGCACTGGCTCTAAGGCTTCAGTAGTTGTGGCACGTGGGCTCAGTAGTTGTGGCTCCTGGGCTCTAGAGCAAGGTTGCGGTGCATGGACTTAGTTGCTCCGAGGCATGTAGGAGCTTCCGGGATCAGGGATCAAACCTGTGTCTCCTGCATTGGCAGGTGGATTCTTTACCACTGAGTCTCCAGGGAAGCCCTGAGAACTGCCACCTTGATCGGCCTGACTGTACAAATGCTTAGCACACAGTGGTGTTGATGAGTGTTCAAGATGTACCCGTAGGAAGACCATGAGGATTAGAGGAGGATCGGGCGACTTTGAGATGCTCGCTCACTTGGCTGTTATAGGACAGGCACATCCTTGATGACAGAGATGCTAAGACTTTCTCCAGCCTACAAATATTGCACATCTGGAACTCTAGGCACAGATAAGTTGCATACAGACTACCCTGGGATTTTTACCATCTTAGATACTCGGTTGGAGAGAGATGTGCACGTGTGCTTGCTTTACGGGGACTCTCAGGAGCTTATTTGGCTCTTCTGGACAGGTGGACTTCTCACCAGTTGGCTTGTTTCCTGCCATCTTTGCCTAGTGGTGCTGCTTAGCCTGTAAGATGCAGACTGGTTTTCTTCTCCCCTGGCAAGAATTCCTTGCTGTTTCACTCCCACACCTAGATCTGGTTGGGAGGCCTCCAGTGGTGGGTGGCCACGTTGTGAGTTAGTTTGAGGTTTGGGGGACCCAGCTCATTCACTAGGTTTTGCTCTCTTTAGACTGTGNCTTCTCCCCTGGCAAGAATTCCTTGCTGTTTCACTCCCACACCTAGATCTGGTTGGGAGGCCTCCAGTGGTGGGTGGCCACGTTGTGAGTTAGTTTGAGGTTTGGGGGACCCAGCTCATTCACTAGGTTTTGCTCTCTTTAGACTGTGGGCATCTCTCCACTCCCACTGTCCTCCTACCTCATCACCCCGCCTACCAAAAATCTGTGCTCCTCTCCCTACCAAAAATCTGTGCTCCTCTCCAAGGTAGCGCTCCCTAAAATTGGGTGTATATTCTTTCAGTCTTTTTTCTATGCATTTACACATGGAACATCAAAAGTGGAGTTTGGATTCTTTTTTTTTTTTTTCTTTCTACAAATGCGTGTACTACAGATTCTTTGGTTCTAGGGTCTTTCTTCCTTCTTTTACTCTCTTTCTTCCTCCCCTTCTTTTCTGCCCTCTCTCCCCTCCTTCCTTCCTTCCTTTTTCTCTTTCTCCCTTCCTTTCCCTCCTAACAAAATGAATGTTTATAAAGAATTATCTCCCTCTTCTACGGGCCTATAAACTACTGAATTTGCATTAAAATAATTGTCACCTCTGTAGGAAGCATCCATTTGCTGCAGGTCAACTACGCAGTTTGTTGAGGATTAATTAACCGTGCAGTTTTCCAAAGTTTCTCTCTTTTCTCTCCATAGGCACAAATAATTCACCTTGGGGGGAGGGGTAGAAAAGCATTTCGGAGACCAAAGGGCAAGAGTCTCAGCTGTGAAAGTGCTGTTGTGCCCTGGATTTCTTGTTCTCTGCTCAATTCCTATCTGTCCCCTGGCCCTGAACACCCACTACTGTTCTGCCTGGAAACACAGCCTGACCTTGCTTGGGCGAAACCTGATTGAAGAAGCGTCTCTGCCTGTCTTTGTGCACATTCACCTTGGAAAGATGTAAAAATGATCAAACAGTTGGATAGGGCTCTTACAGCAGATCCACGTTTCTGTGAATGAATAACATTTATTCAATATTTACTCTGTGCCAGGCACAGTTATAAATGCTTTACATGTATTAACTCAGTTAAACTTCCCATCCTTTTACAGTGGATTCTATCATGCTCCTTATTTTACAGATGAGGAAAATGAGGCTCAGAGAGTTTGAGCCACTTCCCTCAGGATGCACAGTGAATTATGGAGAAGAAATTTGAACATGAGCAGTCTGACTCCAGATCCTGTGCTCATAGTGTGGACAGTGTTGCCTCCAGATGTAATTACAGTTTAATGAAGACCAACAACATTTCAGTCACTGTGGGAAGAACTTGGATTCGGTAAGGCCTTTAATGATCCTTCTTTGCAGATTCAGGACAAAGCTGGCCAGTGCTGTTTTAAAGATCTAGAAAGACTTCCTTTGGAGGCTCCATCCTACCTCATTTAAAAAAATAGAATGTTACAGGAAATGTAATTATTTTTGCTATAAACACTTGGAAGACCGTAAGAAATAATTTTGCTTTCAAAGCAATCAGGCTATGAACAGTTTACTTAATTCACTATTGGCTATAGTTTCTCATTTACACTTGGAATGTTGGGGAAGAAAGAAAGGCTAACCTGCAGATTGTTTTTAAGCATAATGAAAATTTTATGAATAGTAATTTAACAAATGAGGCTGACATAATATTACATTTTGTAGGCATGTAATTAAGCATTTATTGATTGTGGTGTTGTAGTATTCTTTTCATAGTTTATATATATAAACTTTTCCCTTGCCCTTGAATGGACTTGTAGACCCAGCACTGTGGCTGTGAGACCTAATGAATATTATCAATCATTCATGTTCCTGGCCATACTCCATACCTGCTTGTTCCTTGCAGCTGATCATAAGTAGGCAGAATAACTGACCCTCCACCCCAGGTGGCTGTCTGTAAGGCCCCTCCTGCTCCAGATGAGCTGCTCACTGGCAGCCGGTGAAGTTTTACAGGGACTCAGCTAAGACTGATGAGGAAGAGTGGCTGTAACTCACAGCAGGCCCAGCGTGTTGATTTTATCACGATGTGCTCCCTCATTCAGTTCTTCCAATCCATTGCCTGCATTCTTGAGTTATTCGCTTTCTTTCCTTGAATCATGAAAGGAGAAACTGCCCCGCCTGTCGCTAGACTTTCCTGTCTTTTTGCGTCGCTTGCCCTTGGCTTTGTAATGGCTCCTCTCTGCTTTACTGAGTCCTCTGCCAGGTCGTCTGGAACAGGACAGTGGTTGCAGAGTGGCTTTGGAAATCAGACATCCTAATCCTCACAGCCCACTTGGTAGAATGTGGGGTGGAGACTGTGAAAGGAGCTGAGGAGCACCCAGGAACAACTTTTCTTACTTCATATCATCATTTCAACCCTGTGCTGCGATTTCTGAAAGATGGAGGTATCATTTTCAGCTTTTCAAGTCAGTTAATTACACTGTTCTGAGCTAGTAAAATAATTAATAAATGTTAACATTTGCATGTCATTTTAATTAAGAAATAAATGTCTTTAAATGAAAAAGTGCCTGCCAGCTTGTACATTAATTACCAGAGTACTGAAAGTACCCTTTGCAAGGCGGTTCCCAAAGTTCCCTGGGAAAATGAGCTATCAATCACTTCTTGCTTGTATGAGTCACGGTGATGTCTTTCTTTGCAGTTCAAACTGCCAGCCAGGTTATGAGAGGGGGTGCTAACCCGGGTAAGAGGAGAATAGTCATCTCAACTCTATATAGTTGGGGTGGTAGCAGACATTTGGGGCTCTATGCAGTTTTATTTCCATGGATGTTTCTGTTAATAATACCTTCTGGTTTCTACTTTTTTATTAAAAAAGGGAGTGACAGGGTCTTCCCTGGTGGTCCAGTGCTTAAGAATCTTCCTGCCAATGCAGGGGACACAGGTCTGATCCCTGGTTTGGGAAAATCCCACATACTGCGGGGCAGCTAAACCCGGGTACCACAACTGCTGAGCCCACGCTGTAGAGCCTGTGCTCTGCAACAAGAGAAGCCATGGCAAGAAGCCTGTGTACCACAGCTAGAAAAAAGCCCACATGCAGAAACAAAGACCCTCCTCAGTCCAAGAGATTTCCAAGGCAAGAATACTAGAGTGGGTTGCCATTTCCTTCTCCTAGGGATCTTCCCGATGCAGGGATCAAACTCAGGTCTCTTGCATTGCAGGAGGATTCTTTATTGACTGAGCCACCAGGGAAGCCTGATGAAGACCCATCATAGCGAAAAATAAATAAATCAATAAAAATGTTCAAAAAGAGATGACAATGCTTTGTCATATCATGAAATTAACTTTTCTGTGCTTGGTCTTCTAGTCCTTACATTTTGCCAGGGTTTTCACACAGTCCCTGTTAGATAATCAGGTGTAGGCTCTCAGGACCCCGAATTAGGTCTATCTAGATTGCCCTTCTATTATAAAATTTTCTCACTTTTTGTTTTAAAGAAGCATTTTAAAAGCTGTGAAGTATAACACAATTAAGAAAAATGCATGAAAGTTAAAAGAAGATTTTAAAAGTTATTATATGGCAAATACTCAGGTCAAAAGTAGAGCATTGCTAGCATATCGAAACCTCATGCTTATCTCTTTCTAATTTTCTATCTCCCTGAAGGTAACCATCATCTTAACTTTGATGGTTATGTCTTTGCTTTTTTTTCCCCAGTAGTTTTACACTTAAGTATGAATCCCTAAACACCAAATTTTAGTTTCACTTGTTTTTGAACTTTGTATAATCCTGGAGTAGGTTTCACTCAGCACTGTATTTGCGAAATTCATCCATATTGTCAGGTATAGCATTGATGTATTAATTTTCACTATGGTACACCATGGAAGAACTAGACCACAATTTATTTATCCATTTTTACTTTTGGTGGACATTTGCCTCATGATAATGATACTGCTGTGAACATTCTTTCTTGTGAAAGTCTTTTGGTGTGCATCTTATGCATATGTGATTCTATTTCTAGGTAATTCCAAACCTACGATGACATTTTGGGTTACAGGCTGAGCCTATTAGTAGTCAAGATTGCAAATGATTTTCCAAAGTAACTGAAGTAACATCAAGGACCTTCTGTTGTTCCATGTTTTCTCCAACACTTGGTGCTACCAGATTTTTTTAGATTTAACCATCCAAGTGAGTGCTTAGTGATACCTTCTTGTGATTTTCGTGTGTATTCCTGTCTTGATTAATGATATTAGGCACCTTTTCATAAGTTTATTGGCCATTAGGGTATCCTCTTTGGTGGAACATCTTTTCAAGTCTTTTACCCCTTTTTTTTTCTACTCAGTCCTTTGTTGTTGTTTTTTTTAAATTTTTAAATGACTTTTAGTAGTTTTATGTATAGTCTGGTTATGATCCCCTTATCAGTCAAATGCGTTGAAGCTACCTTCTCTTACCCTGGTTTGTCTTTTCACTCTCTTCTGCCTTCCAAAACAGAAGTTCTTAATTTTGATAAATAAAAGTTCTTAATTGTAATGTATTCCAATGAATCCTTCTTGTATAGTTTGTAGGTTTCCTCTCTTGGTCATAAATGGATTCTCTTATATTATTATTGTTATTTTAAAAAATACATTTATTTGTGGCGGCACTGGGTCTTCGTTGCTGCGAGTGGGCTTCCTTTGCTTGGGTGAGAGGGGCTGCTCTCTAGTTGTGTGCATGGGCTTCTCTTGTTGCTGATCACACGCTCTAGGTGCAACATAGAGGTTGTTGCAACATACGGGCTCAGCAGATGTGGCTTAAGGGCTTAGTTGCCCAGTGTATGTGGAATCTTCTCAGACCAGGGGTTGAACCCATGTCCCCTACATCAGCAGGCAGATTCCCAACCTCTGGACCACCTGGGAAGTCCTCTCTTGTATTATTTTTAAAAGTTTAAACTTTTTTGTCTTTTATATTTTTTTGTCTTTTTCTTCTCATATTTAGATCTACAGTTTACCCAGAACTAATTTTTGTGAATGATATGAGAGGAAATTAAGTTTTATTTTTTTCCTTTATGTCCAATTGATCTAGTCCCTTTATTGAGAAGACTGTCTTTCCCCCATGACTCATATTTATGTTGAGGTCACAGTTCTCCTAGGCTCTTGCCTATCAGTGCCTGAGCACAGAGGGTACTAAAGCCTTATTTCTGTTCATGTGGGATACCTCCAATGGGGGCATTTGCTTGGAGACTACTCATCAGTCTACTGAGACTTTCTTAGGACTGCATTGTGGTCAGAGGCTCTTCATACCCAGGCTTTCTTCTGCCCCTCACAGGTGTCAAACCTACAGTCGGTCCAGAGGATCTCTCCACCTTCTGCCACTCCCTCCCTCTCTCTTTATCCTTCATATGCTGTCCCTCTCC
>SJYV01017243.1:1528523-1551529 GCA_006410875.1 Neotragus pygmaeus
AGGGTCTGGGATCTATGTTGATTTGGCTGGGAGACACCATATTTCAGAATACTTAGGGATGGTGACTTCACACAGGGAGGTAAAATGCTGATTTTTAGGGGTCATTGTCAAGAAGGGGAGAGAGACATGAAGGAAAGTGGAAAGTGTCAATGAGAGGGAAAGACCATTATAAGTGGACCAGCAGAGGGACAGTAATGTATTAAAACATTTAGACAGGGTTGCATGGTGTATGCATGTGTGTGTGTATACATATATTTTAACCTCAGGTACAGTAATGGAAAAAAGAATTAGATGGAGAAAAGAGAACTGTGAAAGATGTGTGGAATTAGAAAGATTCCAACGAACTTTAAGATCCTTAAGACTGGCAGCCATTAATGTAGGCTCAGTCAGCTGGTCCATCTCAAGCATCTCCCGTAGCTGCTCGGCTCTACAGATGCTGTGTCTGGGAAGAAAGCTAGACTTTGAAGTTCCTTTCCATTCTAGGATTGGACAGACAGGTATTTATTTAAAAGAGCCAGATGGTTCAAGGGAGTTTCTAAGTTTATACTGTTGGGTACCAGGTTTCAGTCTAAATTTGAGCTCTGGCTTTCTGCTTTCCTGTTGGCCCTGGGTTGAGAATAGCCTCTCATTTACCAGCCATCTGGTCCCTCCAAAATCTCTCCTGCTGAGTGGTGTCTCCAAATATCTTCCCAGAGAAAGGACAGAATCTCCAATAAAATCTGGAAGGTGAATGTATATTTTTCCACTAGGGGATCCATAAGTGGACTCCTGGGGAGGAACAGGTCTCCATGTTGAAAGGGTCCATGTGACATGAATCACACTGATATTGATTTGATAGGGTGGGCTCCCTTGAGCAGTCACATGTTGAATTGTGCCCTGTATGCCTATGCTTCTAGATCTTTGGTTTCTTGAGAGCTCCTTTTGTAAACCAGCAAGCTGTGGTGCTAATTATTCATCGTTTAGCATCAATAAACATTTATAAGTGCCTGCTGTATGCAAGGCAGTGGTGGCACAAAGGGGTAGAAGAGTCACATCAGAGAGTGTACACATATTGTACCATATGTACAATGTCACACCAGATTGTACCATATCATTTGCTAGAAAAGATGACAAAAGTAGAGAACAATTTATCTTTGACCATAACAATAATTATTTTCAGGAAAAGAATTCATAATTATCTCCATCAGTACCACATCTGGATAGAAAGAGGTTAAGTTGTCACCAGGGCTTGTAGAGATGAAAGTGAAAGTGTTAGTTGCTCAGTCGTGTCTGACTCTTTGCAATCCCATGGGCTGTAGCCCACCAGGCTCCTCTGTCCATAGAATTTTCCAGGCAAGAATGCTGGAGTGAGTTGCCTTTGCCTTCTGCAGGGAATCTTCCCAATATTTCCTGCATTGGCAGGCAGATTCTTCACCACTGTGCCACCTGGGGAGCCATCAAGGGGGCTTGTAGAGAATTTAATGCTAATTACGCAGTTAACTTTCTCTGCTTTCAACTCTGAAACTTGACAACCCAGCACTTTGGACCTGGTGAGAGCAGGTCAAAATGAATGTCAAGGGCTAACTGGAAAAGGATGCATGGATGCTTGATTGCTTCAGTCATGTCTCTCTCTTTACGACCCCATGGACTGTAGCCCGCCAGGCTCCTCTGTCCATGAGAAGTCACAAAGTGGACCCATGGGACCAGAGATGCTGAAAAGAATTGAATGGAGGTGTTACCACATGCTTTGCTAGGGGAAGTCTGGAGTTTGGGGGCTGGGGGTGGAGATGTGAGTCTCAAGTCCTTCCTTCTAAGCACCAGATGGCAGAGCCACCTCACTGCACTCTGCCTGCTGCCTGGTCCATGTGCCTGCATGGTGCTGGCCTGCTGTGTCTCACACCAGGAGGCCTCTATCTGCTGGGAGGAATAATTATAGTTGAAACAAATGTATGGCAATATCTGGATGGATACAGCTCAATTGACTCCTGACAGGTCTCTGGCTAAGAGAGCCTGAAGCAGCTGGAACAAGTGCGGAGCAGAGGGGTAAGTGGGTGGGATAGTGTAGGACTAAGCACGTGATGGGTAGACTCTTCTGTCTCACCTTACAGACGCCCCTAAGTCTGTGTGTGGGCAGGTCTGGAAATGAAAAAAGTAATTGCTTCCATTCAGTAGAGGTATGCTGTGCTGTGCTTTGTTCTTGTCATGTCTTGACTCTTTGCGACCCCACAGATCGTAGTTCACCAGGCTCCTCTGTCCATGGAATTCTCCAGGCAAGAATACTGGAGTGGGTTGCCATGCTCTCCTCCAGGGGATCTTCCCAACCCAGAGATCAAACCCAGGTCTCTTGCATTGCAGGCAGATTCATTACCAGCTGAGCTACCAGGGTAGCTCTCAAAAGAGNGGCAAGAATACTGGAGTGGGTTGCCATGCTCTCCTCCAGGGGATCTTCCCAACCCAGAGATCAAACCCAGGTCTCTCGCATTGCAGGCAGATTCATTACCAGCTGAGCTACCAGGGTAGCTCTCAGAAGAGGTATTCTCGTCATCTCGTCACCAGGCTGTCAAGCTGGTGACCATTCCCGGATATATGCTTTGCAATGCTGGAGGCTCCTCTTCATATACGTGTGTGCGTGCTCAGTCGCTTCACTCGTGTCCAACTCTTTGTGACCCTGTGGGCTATAGCCCGCCAGGCTTTTCTGTCCATGGGATTCTCCATGCAAGAATACTGGAATGGATTGCCATGCCCTCCTTTATGGGATCTTCCCAACCCAGGGATTGAACCTGTGACTCCTGTGTCTCCAGCACACTGCTGGCGGATTCTTTACCCACTGAGCCACAAGGGAAGCACCTCTCCCTGTACAGCAGGGGAGTTTCTAGGAGCCAAAGACCTGAGTGTATGGGAGGGGCCAGGCTGCAATAGTTTTTCTCTTGGAAAAATTTTAAACCAGCCTTTACTTGTAATTTCAGTTTATACTGTCCAGCTGCATTCCTTGAATCACTGTCAGGTCCCAACCAGACCTCCCAGCTGGCATCATCCTTGCAGCCAAGTGCAGGAGAGGGTGGTGGATGGATCATGCCCTCTGCTCTCCAGGACTAAGGCTGGACATTTTCTGGGCTTGTCTGGTGGAAAGGATCCCAAGGAGAGCATGAACCCAGATCCGCCCTTCTTGCATTCTTTGCTCCAAGCCCTCCGATCCATCTAGTATCCAGAAAGAAACTTGGCTCGCTCCAGAGCCTCCATACCTGCAACTCCCCAACTTGGGGCTTTCTCTCCTTGCTTCTTATACCCACTCGGTTAGGGGAAGCACACTGACTGAAACCACCCACCCTGGCCAGGCACCTTGGTAACCACTTGCATGAGTTATTTTATGACAGGAGGTCCTCGTAAGGAACATGGAATTAATACGCCACCACCAACCAGAAGAGTTTGGGAAAGGCCGCACCCCTGTCTGACTACTTCCCAGAATTCTTCTCGCTGACATCTGTCTTGGCTGAGCAGTGTGTGCGCCACTAGGAAGGACTCAGAATGACTGGCCAGAAACAACCTGGAAAATACCACCATCGCCAAAAAACCCGAAACTTCGAGCCGTGTGGCAGAGCGGTTCTCCTGGCTTCCCTTACCCTCCTGCTCTCCGCCTGGGTGCCCCTTTCCCAATAAAGTCTCTTGCTTTGTCAACATATGTGTCCCTTCAGACAATTCATTTCTGAGTGTTAGACAAAGCCCACTCTGGGGCCCTGGAAGGGATCCCCCTTCCTGCAATGGTGCCACCTCATCAGGTTAACTCCTACTCCTTGTTAGAACCGGATGTTAGTGTTGAACTCTCTGGGAAGGCTGAGCCAGCCAGCCTGTGCACTCATGGCTGCCCCGCTTCTTCTCTTTCTGTGTCCGGGTGCTCAGTTGTGTTCAACTCTCTGCGATCCCCTGGACTGAGCTCACCAGGCTTCTCTGTCCATGGGATTCTCCAGGCAAGAAGACCGAGTGGGTTGGCATTCCCTTCTCTATGGGATCTTCCCGACACAGGGATCAAACTTGGGTCTGCCGCATGGCAGGCAGATTTTTCATCATCTGAGCCACCAGGGAAGCCTCATTTACACATGACAGTGCAGACATGCCAATGCTATTCCCTCAGTTTGTCCCATCCTCTCCTTCCTCCCTCCCTTGCATCTGGTCTGGGGCTCTTTGTATGACAGATGTTTTCAAACTGATTTAGGGACTTCTAGCATGTGGGCCACAGTACAATCCAAGAGCAGGCATGGAGCAAGCCATTGGCTTTCCTCCTTTCTTGCCTGTTGTATACCATGTAATGCTGTGGAGGACCAGGCTGAGACAGTGTGCTGGCTTGCAGGCATCTCTTGTGCCTTGATTTTTATTCCTTTCACCATTCAGTTGTGGCTTCTCTCATAATGGTTTCACCAAAGTGCCATTTTCCAGTTGAAAGAGAACTAAAGAGGTAGAAATCAAGATATGAGAGAGAATGAAACACTTTCGGATACTTATTTTTAGTAAAATTGGCATAAATAACTAGATTGTAAGATTGGGGACTGGGAGTGAAAAGACTTGTCTGTCTCTGTCTTTGAATAGATCTGGAATCTGATTCTACAGTCTTCCATCTACCAAGTAGTATTGAAGTTACTATAGAGCCGCTATTTAGTTTTGCTCAATTTTTTTCTAAAATATTTATAATGAAACAAGAAGTAGAAGAATGGGCACCTAGCATATGCCAACCACTGTGCTGTGTATTTTACTGGGTCATCATCTCATTTAATTCTTTTGATTAAATATTGAGTATCTTCAAAGAGTATTCATAAAATATGTGTGATGTGTAGAGAACTATAATAGTGGACACCTGTGTTCAGCTTTACTTTTGAAATCCCCTGTGTGCCTCCCCGGAAGCATCCTCCTCCTTCCTCAGATGTAGTCATTTTTCTTTCAACTTCTGCCAGTCTGGGAGGTGTGAGATGGTATCTTGTTGTGGTTTAAATTTTTCTTTTCCCTGATTATGAATGACGTGAGCACATTTTCCTTTGGCTATGGCTATTTATATTTCTTTTTCTGCAAAGAGCAGTTTCATGTCTTTTGCCAGTCTTTTTCTATTGGCATCTGTATCTTTTTGTGATAGATTTGTGGGAATTCTTTGTGTATTTTAGATACTACGGGCTATAGANACGACAGAATGATCTCTGTTCGTCTCCAAGGCAAACCATTCATTATCACAGTAATCCAAGTCTATGCCCTGACCTGTAATGCTGAAGAAGCTGAAGTTGAACTGTTCTATGAAGAACTAAAAGACCTTTTAGAACTAACACCCCAAAAAGATGTCCTTTTCATTATAGGGGACTAGAATGCAAAGGTAGGAAATCAAGAAACACCTGGAGTAACAGGCAAATTTGGCCTTAGAGTACAGAATGAAGCAGGGAAAAGGCTAATAGCGTTCTGCCAAGAGAATGCACTGGTCATAGCAAACACTCTCTTCCAACAACACAAGACAAGACTCTACACACGGACATCACCAGATGGTCAACACTGAAACCAGATTGATTATATTCTTTGAAGCCAAAAATGGAGAATATCTATACCGTCAGCAAAAATAGGACCTGNGTCATAGCAAACACTCTCTTCCAACAACACAAGACAAGACTCTACACACGGACATCACCAGATGGTCAACACTGAAACCAGATTGATTATATTCTTTGAAGCCAAAAATGGAGAATATCTATACCGTCAGCAAAAATAGGACCTGGAGCTGACTGTGGCTCAGATCATGAACTCCTTATTGCCAAATTCAGACTTAAATTGAAGAAAGCAGGGAAATCCACTAGACCATTCAGGTATGACCTAAATCAAATCCCTTAGGATTATACAGTGGAAGTGAGAAATAGATTTAAAGGACTAGATCTGATAGACAGAGTGTCTGATGAACTATGGGTGGAGATTTGTAACATTGTATAGGAGACAGAAATCAAGACCATCCCCAAGAAAAAGAAATGCAAAAAAGCAAAATGGCCATCTGCGGAGGCCTTACAAATCTGTGAAAAGAAGAGAAACGAAGGCAAAGGAGAAAAGGAAAGCTATACCTGTTTGAATGCAGAGTTCCAAAGAATAGCAAGGAGAGATAAGAAAGCCTCCCTCAGTGATTAGTGTGAAGAATTAGAGGAAAACAATAGAATGGGAGAGACTAGAGATCTCTTCAAGAAAATTAGAGATAGATACCAAGGGAACATTTCATGCAAAGATGGGCTCAAATAAAGGACAGAAGTGGTATGGACCTAACAGAAGCAGAAGGTATTAAGAAGAGGTGGCAAGAATACACAGAACTATACAAAAAAAAAAATCTTCACAAACCAGATAATCACGATGCTGTGATCACTCATCTAAAGCCAGATATCCTGGAATGCAAAGTCAAGTGGGCGTTAGGAAGCATCGCTATGAACAAAGCTAGTGGAGGTGATGGAATTCCAGTAGAGCTCTTTCAATTCCTGGAAGATGATGCTGTGAAAGTGCTGCACTCAGTATGCCAGCAAATGTGGAAAACTGAGCAGTGGCCATAGGACTGGAAAAGGTCAGTTTTCATTCCAATCCTAAAGAAAGGCAATGCCAAAAAATGCTCAAACTACTGCACAATTGCACTCTCTCACAAGCTAAAATAATGCTCAAAATTCTCCTAGCCAGGCTGCAACAGTACGTAAACCGTGAACTTCCAGATGTTCAAACTGGTTTTAGAAAAAGCAGAGGAACCAGAGATCAAATTGCCAAGGTCTGCTGGATCATTGAAAGGGCAAGAAAGTTCCAGAAAAACATCTATTTCTGCTTTATTGACTATGCCAAAGCCTTTGACTGTGTGGATTGCAATAAACTGTGGAAAATTCTGAAAGAGATGGGAATATCAGACCACTTGACCTGCCTCTTGAGAAACCTATATGCAGGTCAGGAAGCAACAGTTAGAACTGGACGTGGAACAACAGACTGGTTCCAAACAGGAAAAGAAGTACATCAAGGCTATAGATTGTTACCCTGCTTGTTTAACTTATATGCAGAGTACGTCATGAGAAACTCTGGGCTGGATGAAGCACACGCTGGAATTAAGATTGCAGGGAGAAATATCAATAACCTCAGATATGCAGATGAAACCATCCTTATGGCAGAAAAGTGAAGAAAAACAAAAAAGCCCCTTGAAAGTGAAAAAGGAGAGTGAAGAAGTTGGCTTAAAACTCAACATTCAATAAACTAAGATCATGGCATCTGGTCCCATCATTTCATGGTAAATAGTTGGGGAAACAGTGGAAACAGTGGCTGAGTTTATTTTGGGGGGCTCCAAAATTACTGCAGATGGTGACTGCAGCCATGAAATTAAAAGATGCTTGCTCCTTGGAAGAAAAGTTATGACCAATCTAGACAGCATATTAAAAATCAGAGACATTACTTTGCCAACAAAGGTCCATCTAGTCAAGGCTATTTTTCCAGTGGTCATGTATGGATGTGAGAGCTGGACTATAAAGAAAGCTGAATGCATAAAAATTGATACTTTTGAACCATGGTGTTGGAGAAGACTCTTGAGAGTCTCTTGGACTGCAAGGAGATCCACCTAGTCCATCCTAAAGGAATCAGTGCCGAATATTCATTGTAAGAACTGATGCTGAAGCTGAAGCTCCAATACTTTGGCCACCTGATGCGAAGAACTGAAAAGACCCTGATGCTGGGAAAGACCGAAGGCAGGAGGAGAAGGGAACGAAAGAGGATGAGATGATAGGATGGCATCACTGACTCAATGGACATGAGTCTGAGTAAACTCTGGGAGTTGGTGATGGACAGGGAGGCCCGGCGTGCTGCAGTCCCTGGGGTCACAAAGAGTCGGACACAACTGAGCGAGTGAACTGAACTGAGGAAAGGATAGCTTTACTGCATTGCCAGGCAAAAGGGGACACAGTGGGCTTCTGTCTTGAAAAACTATGTGTCTCAACCCCGAGAGGATTTGATGAGGGGTTTTATAGCAACCCAGGCTTGATCCTTGGGTTGGGAAGATCCCCTGGAGAAGGAAATGGCTACCCACTCCAGTATTCTTGCCTGGAGAATTCTATAGGCAGAAGAGCCTGGCAGGCAACAGTCCATGGGGTTGCAAAGAGTAGGACAGGACTGAGTGACTTTCACTTTGTAGCAACAGTTCAAGGGGGCGCTGCTGATAAGATTAGGGTGTGTGTAGGGCTTGCACTTCTTTAACCTGGTCTCAGGTAATGTTTTTTTTTTGTTGTTCTGGCCAAGTTCCCCAACCTGGGATCAAACCCATGCCTCCTGCACTGGGAGCACAGAGTCTTAACCACTGGTCCCTTAACCAGAGAAGTCCCTTAGGTAATCTTAATGTTTCCTTTAATCTCTGGTCCCTTTAATCCTGCTTCAGGTGCTTTCTTGGCTGCTCCTTCCTTTGTTAACTATAATTTGAATTTCCCTTTGGAACTCAGGAAGGTCATGGAGGTTGGAGTTATGCCTACAGGAAACGGTGGGGAGAAGACAGGGAGACAAAAAGATCTCCTTGCCCGGGAGCTCCACAGGGCCCCATTCAGTTTCATGACCAG
Organism: Neotragus pygmaeus; assembly: GCA_006410875.1. Classification (NCBI taxonomy): domain Eukaryota; kingdom Metazoa; phylum Chordata; class Mammalia; order Artiodactyla; family Bovidae; genus Neotragus; species Neotragus pygmaeus. The sequence continues at coordinate 1,537,073 of SJYV01017243.1, forward strand.
AGAAGTCTTTATCAAAGCAGAATGTGAGGTGAGTCTCAAATAACTAGGAATGTTTGTTAGGGAACAGTTGGTGAGTGGGTGTTGGGGTGGGTGGGGGACATGCTAGGTGAGGGGAGGCAGTATTCCCAGCTCAGTGGTTGAAATGCCAGCCAGGGAGTAGACCAGTTTGGCCAGACTGTGAGAGAGTGAGAGAAAAAATCAGAACTGAGTATGAGATCAGTGGATGGGAGCCAAGTAAATATCAATTTTCCTGTTCACTACTGGGAATTTCTGAAGATTTGGAACATTATCAAAGAGATGCTCTAGGCAGGTTAACTGAGAGATGCTATGCAAAGGTGGAGGGTGAATTTAGAGATCAGATTGTTTGAATCTGAAAGTTGCTCAGTCGTGTCTGACTCTGTAACCCCATGGACTGTAGCCCGCCGGGCTCCTCTGTCCATGGCATTCTCCAGGCAAGAATACTAGAGTGGGTACCCCTTCCCTACTCTAGGAGATCTTCCCAACCCAGGGGCTGAACTCAGGTCTCCTGCATTGGCAGGCAGATTCTTTACTACTGCGCCACCTGAGAAGCCCTACAATTGCAATGCCCTACTTAAAAAAAAAAATCTTTTAAAATTAGAGTATAGTTGATTTACAATGTTATGTTAGTTTCATCTGTATAGCAAAGTGATTCACTTATACATATACATATATCCACTCTTTTTAAGATTCTTTTTGCCTGTGGGTCATTACAGAGTATTGAGTAGAGTTCTGTGTGTTATGCAGTAGATCCTTTTTAGTTATCTATTTTATATGTAACAGTGTGTATATGTCAATCCCAGCCTCCCAATTTATACCCCCTGCCCTTTCCCCATGATAACCATAAGTTTGTTTTCAAATGTTCCATTTCTTTCTTAGATTGACAGGTTAATTTTTTCATCAACATCACTATTTATTTATGTATTTTTCAAATTAGAACGTGTTAGTTTTTCCAAATCACTTGCAAGTGTCTTAGCCTCACTTATTACCTTTTCTTGGGAAATAAATACACTGAATCTGTAGTTCTTTGAGATCTTTGTGGGCAACTTTTATTTTTATTTTTTTAATTTTATTTTTGTCTGCACTAGGACTTCATTGCTCTGTGCAGGCTTTGTCTGACTGTAGCAAGCGGGGGCTACTCTTTGTTGTGGCTTCTAATTGTGGTGTCTTCTCTCGTCATGCAGGCTTCAGTAGTTGCGGCACATGGGCTCAGTAGTTGCAGTTCAAAGGCCCTAGAGCACAAACTCAGTAGTTGAGGCGCATGGGCGTAGTTGCTCCATGGCATGTGGGATCTTCCTGGACGAGGGATTGAACCCGTGACCCTTGCATTGGCAGGCAGATTCTTATCCCCTGTACCACCAGGGAAGTCCCTGTGGGCAACTTTTAAAAAGGATAATTTTTTTGTACACTATTATTGCTGGTGGCTCAGACAGTAAATAATCCACCTGCAATGCGGGAGACCTGGGTTCAATCTCTGGGTTGGGAAGATCCCCCTGGAGGAGGGCATGGCAACCCACTCCAGTATTCTTGCCTGGAAAATCCCATGGACAGAGGAGCCTGGCAGACTACAGTCCACCAGGTCGCAAAGAATCGGACATGACTGAGTGACACAGCACATTGCTTGCACCACTCAATGTTTCAAAAACATTTTATTATAATAATTTCCAGCCTCATTTTTTTGTCCCATTATCTTCTTTATTTTTTTCCATTGTCTTCTTTAAAAGAGAGTTAAAATATACAGAGAAAAGACATTAAGAAAAAAAAAAAATCTCAAGTTTATTTTGTATAGAGGCTCACAGTCCCCATAAACTCTGTATGATTATTTGTCCATGGACATCCTCAGAATAATGGGAAATTCAGAGATAATGTTATGCCTGGTGATATTTAAGATAGTAAGGTACTTCTTGATCTTAAACAAATTGAATTTAAGTCTTGTTTGGGGACTAGAGGAAGAAACCACTGGTTTTTATCACAAATGCTTCATGTCAGAGCAAACAATGTTTCATTAAAAGGCAGAGAAAAAGTGCTGATGTAGATCCTTCCTTTTTGGGAAGCTGATCCTTTTGGTCATAGAACAAAGACTGGTAAAAATATTCACATTGTAGTCAACAGGACTGCAACACTTGAATTTGATGAATAGTATCTCTCAGTTGAGATATATATGTATGTATCTGGCTACATGATTCAGCCAGCAGTTTGATTTGCACTGACTCTTGAAAAAAGTGAAGCATTCTTTAGTGGTTGAGTGTATTTCTTTGAAATATTTCTAGTTTGTGGTCTAGTTGCCTGCATGGTGTTTCCTTCAGCCTTATGGGAAACTCAGAATGTCAGTGTGGATTGACCCAGCATTAAGTCTGTGATGATAAGACCATGGGACTTAATTAGGAGTGGGAACAACACAGCTGCATCTGCTAACATCAGTCTCAGTGGGCCAGGGAAGAACCTCCAGGCCTGCTGGCGTCTCCCGTAATCTGTTATAGACCAGCAAAGCATTAATTCTGCCAGTGATCAATGGTCAAACTCTCCACCTGGTTCCACAAGAATGAAGTCGCTAGGCACTGCAGCTGTTGACCTTCAACACCCACCGAAAGGAGTTCAGAGTGTAGATCAGAAATGAGGCACTCTGTGCCCCTGGAAAAACTGGCAGAGTAGGACTTCAGATAGTTATATTTTCAGGAGAAGATTTTATGAACCCAAATTCTTGCATCTCTTCATATCTAGAAAAGCACTAAAACAATTAATGGAGACATCTGCTCCTTGTGGCTAGCAGCAACCTTCTGCCAAAATGTGTGCTTGACTGCATGCAACTCCCGTCACCAAAATCACATATATACTGATCTCCTCCTACCTCATTGTGGCAGTTTCTTAGAGCCATCTGAGAACCTGTCTCTTGGGCTATAGTCTTCATTAGGCCCTAAATAAATCTTAACTCACGGCTCTCATGTTGTACATTTTTTCGGTTGACAATTCATATGAACAACATTGCAGCACCCTCTACTCTCAGTCTGCAACAACATTTCCTTCCCGCTAAAAATCTCAACTCAGTGGGTAGCATATCACTCAAGTCCTTTAGAATTTGCTTCAACTGAGCTTTCCAGCCTCACCTGCCACCACCCACCAGTCATGCCAAACTCCTCACCATTCCTGACGATCCATTCTCTTTTATCCCTCTGTTCTTTTGCCCTTTGTCATGACATTCCTGCCCATGTCCCTTGGTCAAAATCCTACTCAGCTATTTTTCAAGGCCTGACTCAATGTTGCCTCTATCACGAAGCCTTCCAGACCCCCATAGTCATTCAACACATACATAATGAGCATCTACCATGTGGCAGGCATGATGCTGATGTTGTGAACAAAGATGGATAAGACACAGTTCCTTTAGGGGATCATATATGTGCTGCCATAGCCCATACAGGAGATGTGCTGGGTCTTATATGAATGATATTCAGTTAAAATGCAGTTCTTTCATGACTAAATGTCCTGAGCTTCTGTACAGTTTCTGTGCAGCTACAGCTGTCCTGTAGCTACACACACTGAATTAACGTCTCACGGGAGTGGGAGGTGGGCAGGGAGGGATAGCCTATGACAGAGGATCATGGTTCAGTTCTAAATTTCATATTAGATTTTTTGAATCTATAACCAGGCAGTAGTCTTGAAGGCTAGACGTTGCTGAAAAGGCTAGAGACTCACATTTGCCCCTTACTTAATAGGAAGGAGCCAGTCTGAACCTCTGCTGATGGTGGACTTTTTTACTATGAATATAGAGGGAGCTCAGGATAAGAGGTAAGGAAATCCTCACCTCATAGAAAAAAGGAAACTCCCCACTCCCCCACCCTGCTCCCCAGTGCCTGGGGAGGGGGGAGAGTGGAGAAATGGGGCAGTTGATATTATAACTTATAATAAAAGACATGTATCTTGCCTTTGTCCACATTTTCTGGCTCATAGCTCCTCAAACACTTGAAATTTCCTAAGCAATACAAGCAATGAGAACATTTTACGTTACAATATATACACACAGACATATATGCGTTATTTTGCCCTCAGTTTTTGAAATGGCTTCAGAGACATAAAGATGAAATAAATGTCTTTTTATTCATTACAAGCTCCTTTATTTATTTAAAAAGTATTTATTTATTTGGCTGCCCCGGGTCTTGGTTGCAGCATACTGCTGCTACTGCTGCTAAGTCGCTTCAGTCATGTCCGACTCTGTGTGACCCCATAGACGGCAGCCCACCAGGCTCCCCCGTCCCTGGGATTCTCTAGGCAAGAACACTGGAGTGGGTTGCCATTTCCTTCTCCAATGCATGAAAGTGAAAAGTGAAAGTGAAGTCGCTCAGTTGTGTCCGACTGTTCGCAACCCCACGGACTGCAGCCTACCAGGCTCCTCTGCCCATGGGATTTTCCAGACAATAGTACTGGAGTGGGGTGCCATTGCCTTCTCTGTGGTTGCAGCATGGAAGATCTTTAATTGCAGCATGTGGGATCTAGTTCCCTGATCAGGGATTGAACCCTGGCCCCCTGCATTGAGAGTGTGGACTCTTAGCTACTGGATCATCAGGGAGTCTCTACAAGTTCCTTTGAACCACAGCTGAGTTTAATACGGTGACTTTTGGAAAGCCCCCTGGTAATCTAGGGGTGAGGGCTGGTTGGCAGGGACCTAACCATGTGATTAGAGGATTAGAACTTCCAGCCCCACCACCTACCTTGGGGAGGGCAGAGGGGCTGGAGATTGACTTTGATCATCAGTGGCTACTGATTTAATCAACCATGCCTATGAACTATGCCTCCACAAACATCAAAAACTTCCAAGTTGGTGAACCAGAACACATTCGTGTACATCCCACACTGTGGAGACAGAAGCTCCTGTGTTTGGGATCCTTCCAGATTCACTCTATGTATCTCTTCATCTGTTCATTCATACCCTTTAGTATCCTTTGTAGCAAACTGGTAATCTAGGAAGTTAACTGGTTTCCTGAGTTCTGTGAGCCATCTAGACAATTAATTGAACCCAAGGAGAGGGTCACGGGAACCTCTGATTTATAGCCTATTGATCAGAAGCACAGGTAACAATCAAGACTTGCATCTAGACTTCCCCATCTGAAATGGGGAAGGCTTGTGGGACTGAGCCTTCAACATATGGAATCTGACACTATCTTCAGGTAAACAGTGTCAGAATTGACTTGAATTGTAGGACACCCAGCTAGTGTCTGGAGGATGAAATGAAGGCTTAAAACTCATAACGATCATCTTAACAGCTGCAGGAAAAGCATTTGACAGTATTCTTCAGAACTGCTTGCTGTGTGGAAATCCTCCCACCCTTCCTATCCCTGACCTTGCATTTGGTGATCAGAAGCAGCAGTAGCATTCACAGTATAGTGTACAATGTAAATAAAAACAGTAGGCAGAGAGGGAAGTTTACATGGGAATGATCTGGTTCTCCCAAGTGGGCTCAAGATCTGGACCTCAAACCTCTAAAGGGAATCGAGTAATTACCAGGTGATATGGGGACTCTAGGAACATTAGCGCAAATACTCTGTCTGCTTCCCTGGGAGACTGCAAATCTCTTAGGAGTCCTGTATCTGATAACTGGTGTTTTTGTAAGAAGAGAAGACAGAGAAAGACACAGGGAAGAAGGCCATGTGAAGGTCAAGGCAGAGATTGTAGTGTTGCTGCTGAAAGACAAGGGACACTGAGATCTACTAGAAACTGGAAGGGGCACGGAAGACCCCTCCTGCAGGGACTTCGGAGGGCCATGGCCTTGATTCCAGATTTCTGGCAGCCCTAGGAAATGACTACCATGCAGAGTCGTAGGGCAGTGTGGCTTATGAGAGCAGCCAAGGCGTGTGGCTTATGAGACTTGGCATTTACATGGGCCTGAGTGGGAATATAGACAGGCTGAAGGAGCCGAAGATAGAGAAGAGTCAGGGGTGGGGTAAGGGAGGCCAGAGAGGAGAGCCAGAGACCCAGAACTTCAGCCCTAGCAGGGAGCACTGCAACCCAGAACACTGAGAGAGGTCAGTCACAGGAGTGGACACTGGGGTAAGAAATAAGTGTGCAGAGGAGGCCAGAAACACCTCAGTAGAGGACGCCAATGGGTTAGGAAGTTTCCTGCTGCACCTGGTGCCATATTGAGAAGGAATTGGATGTGTGGCTAGACCAGCGCTCCTTTGGAAAGGGGAAGAGACTTGAAAGGGAATTTGAACTTGGAAAGTGAGTGAATCTTTACCTGAAAGTAATGTTTTTAACCTAGAAGAACCTGAGGGGTTTTTTTTTGTTTGTTTGTTATTTTTTAAATTGCACTATGCAGCGCGCATTGATTTCACTATGCAGTGTGCACGATCTTCATTCCCCAACCAGGGACTGAACCCAAGCCCCCTTCAGCAGAAGCATGGAGTCTTAACTCTGGACAACCAGGGAAGCCCTGGGCCTGAGTTATCTCTTACTGAAAAATTTAAGATTTGTGTATGTGTATTGTCACTGGGGATTGAGTGCAAGGTAAGACTACTTATAGAAAATATATTTCTAGTTTCTGCATATTTGAGTTTTAGTATGTAAATGTCAACTTCACTCCCACTCCACTGTACACACCTATTCCATTCTGTTTTTCTCCCAGTGTTTGCTTCCTTCACTGAACTGTGAACTCCTTGTAGGCAGAGGTGATGTGATAAATCTTTGAATACGTGTCCCCAAGACCTAATGGTACAATATGACACAAAATATGTCCTCAGGAAACATTTGTTGAATGAATGAAAAAATTCAAAGTGATTATTTTGTCAAAGTTTTAGGTTTTAATTATTTTTCTAGTTTTTTGGATATGTAATTGACATTGTATTAGTTCTAGATGTATATCATCATGATTTGATATTTGTATATGCTATGAAATGATCACCATAGTAAGTCTAGTTAATATCAGTCAACCTCACATTGTTATAAATTTTTTTATTGTGATAAAAATTTTTAACATATATTTTGGCAAATTTCATATATACAGTATTATTAATTATAGTCACCATGCCATACACTGCATCACCAGAACAGATTTTTCTTATGACTGTAAATTTTAACCCCTGATCACCTTCACCCATTTTTTTTTCAAGTTTACAAGAGTGTCTAGATTTTCTTAGAGTCTTTGCATTGGAACTGTGCACTGCAAGAGTACAAGTCTGGGGTTCAAGTTCATGGTCCAGGCAGAGCCAGAAGGATGGCAGTGGCTTTAGCTGTGACGTGTGAGTGTGAGATCCATTTAAGATCTCTCCAAGCTCAAGAGTCATGGCTCCCTGACAACGTGTCCTATACCTGTGAATAAATCAGGGATGGAGGAGAGGAATTTTTCCAAAACAGCACAGTTTCTGGTAATATCTTTGCTACTACTTAAGAAGTATTTAAAACTTCCACAAGTGCAAATTAATGCAGATGTAAACAACCATACAGACAACCAGGAATTTGACAAGTAGAGGTGTCTGCCAACATGTCCTGAGTAATTAACTAGATTTTTACACTTCCTTTATTTTGCTGGCAGCACTAGGCAACACTTACTTATTTCTTAGCTCTGACTTGATGCTGCTGAATCTGAGTGTTGAAAGATTTTGAATTTTATTGGCCAGATTCTCAGGTTGCAGAACTTACTGGGAGAGTAAAGGCTGATCCTAGAAACTTGTTCTCGATTCTAAAGCTGGTTTAGCATTAAGTCTTGGGCCAAACCACTAGCTTCTTCTTGATCCTTTTTTATTTTGGTGGGTGGGGGGGCAGAAACATTTTACATGGGATCATTCTGTGTATCAGTTTTCCAGATCTCTGTGAGAATTGATTAAAAAGGCTGAGCTCTGGTGATGAAAGTGGCTGACTGAACACAATCATTGCTGTTCAGAAACCTTGAAAATGCCCCAACTTCCTTTTCTGAGTTTGGATCTGCTTTTGCCTCACCTTTGCCTGGACGTTAGAACAATGGAATAATTCTCAGGGACGGAAACTCAGCACTGCTCTTCACAGGGTCTGCCACAGAGGGTCACTGAATTCCTAGCATCTCTGTGCTCACGTCTTATTCAGGGGCACTTTGAAGGTATAACAGATCATCGTTATTATAAGTCTACATTCTGAATCAAAATAACGGTTTAGTCTCCTTAGAGGAGATGGGGTTAAATGAAAACGAGTTACATACCTTTCAATGTGCAGGCAAAAGTGATTTTTGTCCCATGAACTGCAGGCTGCCCTCTTTTTGAAGCTGACTCTTGGAGGGTTTGGCCAGGATTGCTTTTTGGATTTTTTTTTTTTGCCAACAGTTGAACACATATCTCTGATGGCTGCTCTATAGCTTAAAGTGATATTTCTACCCCAAAATCAAGTTTCAGGGAGGAGAGAAGATTTTTAACCCAGAATATACACACAGCTGCCCAGCCCCAGGGAAGGACTCCTTGGCCTGCGTTAGAGAGCTGCTCAGGCCAGCGCAGCAGGTAGGGTTTGAAAGTGGTCAACATACAGTTTGGGAAAAAGAAACTAGAGACAGAATTAAAGAAACTAGAGACAGTCCTGACAGAGGACTCAAGACCTCTTGGATCAGGAGCTCTGTTCCTCAGAGCCACATCATTTTTATTTAGTGTCTTGACATGCAGAAAGTACATCTGTTGTGCTATGATAAAAATCAGCTTCCTGTGTCCCTGGTCGTGTCTCCCATTTTATTGGTTACTTTGAACTATCTTTGTTATTTTCTTGTACAAGGGGTATCACCCAGCTGGAGGTCATAGACTCGCATATGCTTTGGGAAAACATCTTGGTGCATGCACAAGCAGCGTTCTGAACTTGCGCTCATCCGACATGCCAAGGTCCACACTATATTTTTCCTTAGCTTAGCGGGGCGTGATGACCCCAACTAATCAACCCGCTGTACTTTTGCTTAGATTATACTCTATTGGTATATTTTGCTTTTATTCTTTTCCCATGGTGTGTTTTTTCATGGCTTAGCCAAAGCAACGGGTGGCTGATTATTAACCCCTACAGGGAGCTCCATGGGGTGTTCTTTGAGTCTCTTCCCATCTCACCTCCACACCTCAGTTTGGCACTGTGGGCAGACAGGAGTTGAGGAATGGTTTCAAACTCCAAATGGAGGCTTGCCAGTGGAATCTTATTCTTTTGCTTGGAGGTTTGAGAATTACCAGTATATCAGCATATTCGCTTTTAAATGCCAACACATTTGGCAGATGGTAGACCATGAATAAATGTTTGTTAGACAAGTGGGAAAATAATGGAAGCCTAAATACTACAATTGGCCATTTGAAAGATTTTGAGGTTACCTGTTCTTTGGGGTTGTTTTACCTCTATAACTTCTTCCCCTCTCCAGGTAACTGCTTTCATCTTAAAATAATTTTTTTCTTTAATTTTTATCTTTTGGCTGCACCAAATGGCATATAGGATCTTAGTTTCCTGACTAGGGATTAAACCTGTTGCTGCTGCATGGGAAGTGCAGAGTCTTAACCACTGGACCATCAGGGGAGTCCTGTCCATCTTAATCTTCAACGGGTGGGTGTACTTATGCCGCAGAGTCTTCCTTTCCATGGCTTTGGCTCTCCCCCTCCCTCTCTCCTCCCAGGTGGTAGGTACTGGCTGAATTTGTGATGGCAACTTGTGATGGGGACTTCGTTTATGTCTTACATTTCCCTGAACATTTACAGGGGTATTGTGCAGAAACAGCTCCTCTTCTAGAGTTGTTTGTACAGAAACATGATGTGGGAGGCACTTGTAAAAGGTAGACACTAACTTCTCTTGAACTTCTTTTTATTTAATCCAGCTTGGCACTCAAGGCCACCAAACCTACTTTTCTAATTAGGCTTCTCCCCTCACTCCTCTGTTAATAAACTCACAGCCAAGCTAATCTGCTCAGTGATTAACTAGCACACAGGTTGGCATCCTCCACTCCATCGCCTCCATAAATCCCGCCTCCCTGCTCTTCCAGGTGTGGCTAAAGGATCAACTCTCCACCTAGCTTCCCCTCTCTCCCAGCCACTGCCCTCTCTGAACTGTTGAAGTCATTTATGACCTGCACTAATCTGAGGCAGTTAGTCCAGGCCTTTTTTTGAAGTGCAGGGTTTGAAAACCAGCTCTGCGCTCAGGTTGCCTGGGTTTGAATCCCAGCTCCTCCACTTACAAGTTGCGTGTTGTTGGTGAAGTTACTTAACTTCTCTGTACCTCTGGGCCTTCCAGATGGCATATGGGAGGAGACTGGTCTCACTGGGGCAGATGTGTTTCTTCAAGTTCTGTTCCAGAGGATCAGGAGAGACCATAGGCTGATCAGGTCTAACTGTTTTGGCATCTGCTCCCTGCCCTCCACACCAGGGCGTGAAGGTTGGCACAGTCCCAGCTGGGCTCTTCTGTTTGTGAGGCTCCCTGGCCCTGAAGTGTACAACAGCCCAGTTTTCCTCTCAGAGGCTGAGCTGCCAGGTTCCCTCAATCCCTATCCAGGAGGTCCACATCCCTCGGCCTCCACCTCTGAGGCTTAGTGAGTGGGCTTTAGAGTCAGAGCTGGACATGGATCCTAGCAGACCCTGCTGTCTGCTGTGTGACTGTAGGTAAGGGCCTGACCTCTCTGAGGCTCAGTTTTCTCATTGATAACATGGAGATGATAAATACCCACATCACAGAGTGTGGGAATGAGAGGAGAGAGTGCATGGCAAGTACTTGCTCAGGGTCTGGCACCCCTCTTTTCTGAATTCCCTTCCCATTTAGTCACCACAGAGCACTGAGCTCCCTGTACGATACTGTAGGTTCTCATTAGTTATCTATTCTGTACATAGTAGTGTATGTATGTCAATCCCCATCTCCCAATTCCTCCCACTCCCCCAGCATTGATTATTAGTAACCACTATTTATCAATACATTCACAGAATATCAGAGTATTTTCAAAGAATATCAATACTTTCACAGAACACATAAACAGTTGCTATTGTTATCTGGTGGGGTCATTGTCACATGTGGTGCTCATTCAGATGACGCTTCAAGGACTTGTTTTATCCAAAAGTGAAAGAACTTCACTCCAAGTATGTGCATGATGGTGTGGGCATATATGTTTACAAACACTCTGATCTTTGCAATGGTTTCAGATATCCTTCATAAGAATCGACAAAATGAAATAAGTGACTCACAGCTTTAATCAATGAAAATGAAAGTGCCAGTAGGGCACCGAGGTGTGGAAAGTTTCAAGGAGAAGAGACGGGACTCTCAGAGCACACTGAAGAAAGGAAAGGAAATCATGACAGTGATATTCAGACTCCATAAAATTAGATCTAACATTAATCTTGTGAGTTACAGACTCATTAGCTATGGGACTAAACTTAGTAGCCTCAGATTTTCTGCAGAATGCCTGAAATTGTTATTAAAGACAGCACGCCTGCTCACAGCACGTGGGAAGCATGGGAAGATATTTCACATCTGATGGAAACACTCGGGCCCTCAAATCTATCTGAATTAGCAAATGGAAAAACAGGAATGGCAACACATAGTTTCCTTGTTAGTAGTAACGGTGGCCCTGTCTACGGAGGCATCCACTTTTGTGCTTTACGAGCATAAAGGCAGACTCCAGCATGTACCATTAACCTCCTCCTGAAATCTCTTCAGTTTCTGCGGAAGACAATTTCCCCTGACACCGCAGCTGCCTCTTAAGCAGTATTGTTAAAATAGATGTTGTATCTCCAGGTGTGAAAGGAGCCAGGGCCAAGAACAGAATGGGGCGTTTCTGACAAATGCTCGTTGTTTGCAATCTGTTTACAGTGCCTGTTTAACAGAGCTAATAATAGCAAAATCACAATTTCCACAGAAGGCCGCGTTGGCAGGAAGATGACATTTGAGTGAGTTCAGAACATGAGCGGGATGCTGCTTCCCATTCTTCTCCCCCACTAACCCAAGGACTCTCTGGAACCAGTTTCCTGGTCCCCTGGTCCCCCTGGTCCCCCTCTGCCCTTCTCCCCCCCATTTTGGTGAAAACGTGGCTTCTGTGAAAGGCTGGGTCCTGTCTGCACAGGCCAACCTGGCTTATACCTGGTGTTCTTGTCAGAATTGAAACACATCTGCAGGGTGCGGTGAGATAAATTAATTTGCCTAAAGTCACACAGCTTCAAAGTGGAAATTGAAGCTCAAAGCTTCCTGGCTAGTTTGTCATCTGATTCAATGCAGTGAAAAATACTTCTGTTGAATGTGCTCTATGTCCGAAGCCTCGGGCTAGGTGTCTCTGTAAGTATTTGCACTTCTCTGTTAGGGTTCTTATCAAAGTCATAGATTGCTCTGTTCATCTCTGTTAGATTCTTACAGGCATGGATTGTGCCATGTTTTGGGGGACAACTGGACTGGCAACTGCTCTTAGGTAAATAAGTAGGAAATAGACATGATCCATCTGCATGTCATCAGTGGGCAGACTTACTCTACTAGTGACAGTGATACTTGCATCAGTCCATCCACCCACCTATCCATCCATACGCATACACATCCATTTCTTGAACCCTTACCAGACATCTATTATATGCCAGACACTGGGAGGGATAATGGTGATTCAAAGAAGAAAGTCTTTGAACCTTTGACGTAAAGAAAATCTTTATGTCAAAGATGTCCCAGTTTATAAAGGGAGATAGATATACAACATGTATAGAGTTGAATTAAAGAATATATATATACATATAACTCATGTGTGTGGACTGTAGCCCACCAGGCTCCTGTATCCATGGAATTTTCTGGGCAGGAATACTGGAGTGGGTTGCCATTCCCTTCTGCAGGGGATCTTCCTGACCCTGGATCAAACCCAGGTCTCCTGCATTGCAGGCGATTCTTTACCACTGAGCCACCAGAGAAGCCCCTAAAACTCATATATATATATATATATATATATATAATAACTCACATATATTATTATATAACTATATATATATAACTTAATCACTTTGCTGTACAGCAGAAACTAACATGACATTGTCAATAAATTATACTTCAATAAAATAAAAATTTTAAAGTTGAATTATAAGACAGTGTGGTTCAGTTCAGTTCAGTTGCTCAGTCGTGTCTGACTCTTTGCAACCCCATGGACTGCAGCACGCCAGGCTTCCCTGTTCATCACCAACTTCCAGAGCTTACTCAAACTCATGTGCATTGAGTTGGTGATACCATCCTATCATCTCATCCTCTGTCTTCTCCTCCTCCTGCCTGCAATCTTTCCCAGGATCAGGGTCTTTTCAAATGAGTCAGTTCTTTGCATCAGGTGGCCAAAGTATTGGAGTTTCAGCTTCAGCATCAGTCCTTCTAATGAACATTCGGCACTGATCTCCTTTAGGATGGACTGGTTGTATCTCTTTGCTGTCCAAGGGACTCTCAATAGTCTTCTCCAATACCACAGTTCAAAAGCATCAATTCTTATGCATTCAGCTTTCTTTATAGTACAACTCTCACATCCATACATGCCTACTGGAAAAACCATGGCTTTGACTAGTTGGACCTTTGTTGGCAAAGTAATGTCTCTGCTTTTTAATATGCTGTCAAGGTTGGTCATAACTTCTCTTCCAGGGAGCAAGCATTTTTAAATTTCATGGCTGTAATCACCATCTGCAGTGATTTTGGAGCCCGCAGAAATAAAGTCTATCACTGTTTCCATTATTTTTCCATCTATCTGCCATGAAATGATGGGATCAGATGCCATGATCTTAGTTTTCTGAATGTTGAGTTTTAAGCCTACTTTTGCACTCTACTCTTTCACTTTCATCAAGAGGCTCTTTAGTTCTTCTTTGCTTTCTGCCTTAAGTGTGGTGCCATCTGCATATCTGTGGTTATTGATATTTCTCCTGGCAATCTTGATTCCAGCTTTTGCTTCATCCAGCCCAGCATTTTGTATGATGTATGCTGCACAGAAGTTAAAAAAGCAGGGTGACAATATACAGCTTTGACGTACTCCTTTCCCAATTTGGAAACAGTCTGTTGTTCCATGTCCAGTTCTAACTGTTGCTTCTTGAACTGCATACAGATTTCTCAGGAGGCAGGTTAGGTGGTCTGGTATTCCCATCTCTTGAAGAATTTTCCAGTTTGTTGTGATCCACACAGTCAAAGGCTTTGGCATAGTCAATAAAGCAGAGGCATCCGGTCCCATCATTTCATGGCAAAGAGATGGGGAAATCGTGTCAGACTTTATGTTTTTGGGCTCCAAAATCACTGTAGATGGTGACTGCAGCCATGAAATTAGAAGACACTTAGTCCTTGGAAGAAAAGTTATGGCCAACCTAGATAGTATATTCAAAAGCACAGACATTACTTTGCCGACTAAGATCCGTGTAGTCAAGGCTATGGTTTTTCCTGTGGTCATGTATGGATGTGAGAGTTGGACTGTGAAGAAGGCTGAGCGCCGAAGAATTGATGCTTTTGAACTGTGGTGTTGGAGAAGACTCTTGAGAGTCCCTTGGACTGCAAGGAGATCCAACC
>SJYV01017243.1:1552293-1632991 GCA_006410875.1 Neotragus pygmaeus
CCGAAGAATTGATGCTTTTGAACTGTGGTGTTGGAGAAGACTCTTGAGAGTCCCTTGGACTGCAAGGAGATCCAACCATCCCATTCTGAAAGAGACCAGCCCTGGGATTTCTTTGGAAGGAATGATGCTAAAGCTGAAAGTCTAGTACTTTGGCCACCTCATGCGAAGAGCTGACTCATTGGAAAAGACTCTGATGCTGGGAGGGATTGGGGGCAGGAGGAGAAGGGGACGACCGAGGATGAGATGGCTGGATGGCATTACGGACTCGATGGACGTGAGACTGAGTGAACTCCGAGAGATGGTAATGAACAGGGAGGCCTGGCATGCTGCAATTCATGGGGTCGCAAAGAGTCGGACACGACTGAGCGACTGAACTGAACTGAGATGTTTTTCTGGAACCCTCTTGCTTTTTCTATGATCCAACGGATGTTGGCAATTTCATCTCTGGTTCCTCCGCCTTTTCTAAAACCAGCTTGAACATCTGGAAGTTTATGGCTTATGTACTGTTGAAGCCTGACTTGGAGAATTTTGAGCATCACTTTGCTAGCATGTGAGATGAGTGCAATTGTGCTGTAGTTTGAACATTCTTTGGCATTGCCTTTCTTTGGGATTTGAACATTCTTTGGCATTGCCTTTCTTTGGGATTGGAATGAAAACTGACCTTTTCCAGTCCTGCGGCCACTGCTGAGTTTTCCAAATTGTACTTTTATGAAGTATCTAGATGAATCAGATTCATAGAGACAGAAAGTAGAATGGTGGTTGTCAGGGCTGGGGCAGGGAGAATGGGGCCTTATTGTTCACTGGGGGTGGAGTTTCAGTGTGGGAAGTTAAAACAATTTCTGGAGGTGAGTAGTGGTGATGGTTGTATACAATGTGAATGTACTCAATATCACAGAACCAAATGCTGAAAGATGGTTAAAATGGTAGATCTTATATATGTTTTAACAACAACAACATCCTTTACACAAACAGGGTGGCAAATACTCTGATGTCTGAGGACAGCTGACCCCTGGAGCCCAAGCCTGGCCCAGACCTCTGAGCCTTTGTGCCCCTGCTTGTGGAATGGGGCTTGGGTGGCTGTGGGAATCAGACCAAATGCAGGTGTAAGGTCTGGAGGTGTTATCTTACCTAAGCTATAAGGGAGTTTGCTTCATTATACGCTTCTTTCCAGAAGCCATGAGTTCTATCCACAGTGGACACCAAATTAAAAAGGCCACTTGGTGAATGAAGAACATTTGCAATGGTCTATCACTACAAAACAAACAGCCCCCAAACTTAGTTAGTTAAAACAATAAACACTCTTTCTTTGCTCATGGCTCAGCCCTGGGCTAGGCTCAGCTGGGTGTTGTCGCTGCTGTATGTGGTGCTGGACGCAGTTAACCCATGGGTCTGGGGTTGGAAGAGTCAAGTTGGCCCCTCCAAAAGTATGGGGAGAAATAGGGGCTGGCCAGGCCTCTCTGTTCTCATGGAATAACATACTTAATAATTCAGATTGATTTTTTATTACTTTCAATCCATGGAGCTTTGCAAATATCATTTGGCAGAATGACACCAGTTAATAAATAGAAACAACTTAAAAATTCATTACGCTGCTGACTCTTGTCATCATTCACTGTACATAATTTATCTAGGTGTTTGAACAGCCTTCTTAGAATTTATAATTTGTTTTGTTTCAAGTGGTATATGATATTTCTTTGTTTCTCTAAAGCTTCCTTTATTTATCCTTATAGGCTTTATTACTTTTATTAATTGTAGAATTAAATTGATTTAACAGAAACACATTTCTTACAAAGTCATGGAAAGTGTGACTATCACTATTAGAATATTGTTTATTAAGGCTAATTCTCTAATTTTTTCCTACATATTTACTTCCATTTTACAAGGTACATCAAAATGAATATAAAAATTTTAAATTCTGCGGGGGTGGGATCAAGATGGCAGAGTAGAAAGATCCTAAGCCTGTCTCCTCCCATGGACACAGCAAAACTACAACTACCTATAGAACAGTTTTCCAACACAATGTTCGAAAATCTGAGATGCAGCAAAAGCAGTTCTAAGATGTAAGGTTGTAGTGGTACAGGTCGAACTTAGGAAACAAACAAACAAAAATCTCAAAAAAATTATCCCTATACCGAAAGGAACTAGAAAAAGATAATCAAACAAGGCCCACAGTTAGTAGAAAGAAGGAAATAATAAAGATCAGAACAGAAATAAATGAAATAGAGACTAGGTGGTCCAAGAAGTACAAACTTCCATTTATAAGATAAATAGGTACTAAGGATAAATCAGTACTAAGTACTTTACATCCTTCATTACATCATCCAGGGGTAATTGAATACAATGACCTAGTGTCAAATTAAAAACATTTAGAAATATTTCTAAAATTTTGACGGAAATAGGGACTTTTCCCCTAACATACAGGCACTAGTACTGTCTGAACAAAAAGTTTCCATGAAACTATGTCTTATCGACACTGTTTTTCTTAAACATGGGCAATAAAGTTTGGTTATTATTTCAAATATTATTCTAACTCCACAAGATCAACAAAATGTAAAATTTCTTATTTTAAAATAAATTTTGATGTGCTTTTATATGAAACACTTGAAGGTTCATAGAAAGTGAATGTTTTACTCTTTGATTTATAATTTTTAAAATAAGCTGTTTTCTCATTTCAGTAGGTATATGTTTTCCAACAAGTGGGAACATAAATTTAGAATGTAATGTATTCTTATATAGATACTATTCTTTTTTAAATGACTGTTGAATATTTCATGCTGGGAAGTGCTTGATTATGCTTAAGCACATGCTGGCTAGTGTTAATCTTTTTTTTTTTTTTTTTGATATATATATTTATGTGTTTACTTGGCTGCGTCGGGTTTTAGTTGCATCCAGTGGGATCTTTCGTTGCATCACAGACTCTAGTTGTGGCACACAGGCTCCAGAGTGTGGAGGCTCAGTAGTTGCGGTGTGCAGGCTTAGCTGCTCCGTGGCATGTGGGATCTTAGTTACCTGACCAGGGATTAAACCCCCGTCCCCTGCACTACAAGGCAGATTCTTAACCACTGGACCACCAGGGAAGTCCCTAGTTAATCTTTTAAAAGTTACTTCCTGAATACTTTAAATCATTTAATCAACATTTTGTTAAACTTTGAAGATTTTGTTCTTTCAAATACGTTATGGTGTGAAACTGATCTTTTGATTATTTCATTGATAATTACAATTCTTCTTATTGAACCTCAAGCTTTGGCAAAATGTGATTGCCACTCTGTTGAATATCTAAATCTTTTAGCAGTCAACTCAGAGCACTATTTGCATGCTATATTTATATTCCTAGCACTGATGAGACACTCATATTTTAAAATAATCTAGTTTGCATTAAAGAAATAAAAAGTATTATGTGAACTTGTACCAATTCTTGCACAGTATAAAAATGTTCAGGTCATTTTGAAATCTACACAGTAGGTATTCTACGCTACATTTCATTATTAATATTGTTTATTCTTTGCAGACTCAGAAGATTGAGTTGTATGATATTTAAATGGAACATTAATGAATGTATCCATGCTTGTTCCTCTTTTTTGTTCTGAGAGTTTTAAAAGATATTTATCGATAAATTCTTGAGTTTATAAATATTGAAACACTACATTTACCACTTACACAAACATTACAATGCACAAATACAACAGAAGTAGCAACTATTTTGGAGAAGTACCCAACTCCAGTACTCTTGCCTGGAAAACCCCATGGATGGAGGAGCCTGGTGGGCTGCAGTCCATGGGGTCGCTAAGAGTCGGGCACGACTTGAGCGACTTCACTTTCACTTTTCACTTTCATGCATTGGAGAAGGAAATGGCAACTCACTCCAGTGTTCTTGCCTGGAGAATCCCAGGGACAGGGGAGCCTGGTGAGCTGCTGTCTATGGGGTCGCACAGAGTCGGACATGACTGAAGCAACTTAGCAGCGACTTAGCAGCAGCAGCAACTATTTAGAATCCGTGGCAATCACACATGATTCCAGGGATGTCAACTGCATGGTGTGATTTGTGATAAATAAACATCTGAGAGGCCCATTTATCAATGGTCCTTGTGACATCCTATGACAATTGACCCAAATGAATGAGTTTAATTTAGAATCTTTATTTATTAATTTTACTGTTTGCTGCAGTAACTGTCATTCTACTTACCAACTAGAACAGAAATCTTCCAAGAGGATCACAACCACTACAGTTATACCAGTGAATATTGGCTGAATAAGTTGCAAAGTGGAAAGCAGAAGGTCTTTGAAGTCAAGTCAACGGTTCTTCCTGATTTGGGAGAGATTCTGCGAGATGTCCCTGAGGAGAAAAATGAGAGAGGAGCGAGAACTGCTTTCGCAGTACCAAGAAGGAAGCAGGAAGCAACGTCCTGCAGACAGCGAAGAGGCAGAGGATGTGTTCTGGAGGAGAGGTGCCCCACACAGGGCTTCCCGCCAGCGACTCAGGGAAGCGGCAGGACCTTAGAGACACATCAGTGTGGCGCCCAGCGAGGCCGGAAAAGCCAGGCAGAGGAGCTCCCAGACACACCGCCTAGGAAAACAGAAGGCCAGAGGTGAAAGAACCAATGACCAGTTCACTTAGCATGTCTCAGCAGGAACCAGTTGGGCTGATGACCAAAGCCTGGTGCTTTGATGCTATGTAAGCCCCGAAGAAGCTCTATCCAAATCATGGGGGAACCCCACTGAAGGCTGATGGTGAATCTCCTGATAGTCCTGCAAGCTAGAAGAGAGTCCAATTGGATTTAAATTATTTTAAGGAAAATGAAGAAGTGATTCATCCAGGAGTCACGAGTATACAATTGATAGCCAGCTTCTCCACATGTGTGAATGTGTGTCAAGCAAATTAAGTAGACAAATTCCTAGACTAGATAACGCTGACTTAGATTTTTGAGGGCATGCAGAGCAACAAACATTGGAAACCAGTGAACAAAGTCATCGTGCTCAGCACAGAGCTGTTAATAGCAGGCATTCAACTTAAAAAAAAAAAAAAAGATTGATGATTAAACTATATGCAAGCAAAAGGTTATAATACTTTGAGAGACGAGGAGTGAAGGGAAAATCTTTAGATCCCTGTTTGTACAAACCAGCTATATATAAAATACGATTTTGGGACCATTGGAAGCACATATACTAGGACATTAACAGTTTTTGAATCCAGGTGATACATAGTTGAATATTCAACCTGCTCTTTTCTTTGCTGTTCTATATGTTTGAAAATTTTATAATTTGTTGTTGCTGTTGTTTAGTCGCTTAGTCATATCCAACTCTTGTGACTCCATGGACTGTAGCCCACCAGGCTCCTCTGTCCATGGGATTTCCCAGGCAAGAATACTGGAGTGGGTAGCTATTTCCTTCTGCAGGGGCTCTTTCTGACCCAGGGATTGAACCTGAGTCTCCTGTATTGGCAGGCAGATTCTTTACCACTGAGCCAACAGGGAAACCCCAAATTATATAATAAAAGCCATTAAAAAATCCAAATTCTCAGGGCATTCCAACAACCAAACTCACCAAAGAGAGAGAAATAAGAGAGTCTTGGTGAGGTGGATTAAGTGGGCATATCCTCTGTCTGGTAGGGATTTGAGGAGTATTTGCATAGTGGCTTGGGGAAAAGCTGGTGAGTGGGATTTACACAGGAGGATGGGAAAAGCTTTCTGGGATTCTGACAGAGTTTGGCTGGGGAGCAAAGGAGTAACTGGATATACCACAGCAGCCCTGAAAGGTGCAGAGTTCATTTATGTGAAATGACAGTGAGGACATGTACTGCGCTGTGCTGAGGCACTCAGTCGTGTCCGACTCTGTGCGACCCTATGGACTGAAGCCTGCCAGGCTCCTCTGTCCATGGGATTCTCCAGGCAAGAATATGGGAGTGGGTTGCCATGCCTTCCCCTTGGAGATCTTTCTGACCCAGGGATTGAAACTGTGTCTCTTATATCTGCTGCACTGGCAGGCATATTCTTTACCACTGGTGCGACCTGGGAAGCCCCAGTGAGGAGATACTTTCAAAAAATTTTATTTGTCTGGGCTGGGTCTTGGTTGAGACCCAGGGGACCTTTGACCTTTATTGTGGGATCTTTAGTTGTGGCACGTTGGATCTAATTCACTGACAAGGTATTGAATCTGGACTCCCTGCATTGGGAGCATGTTAGAGGACTACCAGGGAAGTCCCAGGATATACTCTTGAATTCTGTGCTAAATGAAGTCTGGTCAGATTTTCCTATGAGAGGAATGGGGTTGGTGATGGGATAGAAGGGGCTCACAGCCCACTTAACTGAGCTTCCCATGGATTCAAAGACATACTTCTTTAAACTTTGACCGTTTCTCTGACTGATGCTTATAGGTCAGGTGGAGAGGGAGGGTCACGGGAGGAAGAAGCCGGATAGGGCTGAGGGTTGGAAGAAGCTTCATGATGAACCAAGTCTTCAGTCATGTGGGGACATGTTATATGCCTTCGCTCTTGAGAAACTGAAATGTTACTATTCATAAGATAAGAGAAGGAAGAAAACCCAAACTAACCTATAGACATAAGCTTGGGAAGAGGTTAGGAGTCTAACCTAACCTGTATAAAGAGGTTCAAGGTCCACTAGAAGTCAGAGCTTCTGCCATCTTGGACCTAGTTGGTTCTAACCAGTTTATGTCATATCCTCAAGGGCCATGTCACTCATTTACAGGATGTGCCCGGCCCACGTTCTTCCTGTTTCAGGAGGCCCAACTGTGTTGTCAATGGTACTTGCTCCCTCTGTCTCTTTAGCTTTTCCGTTCTTAATGAGGTGATTTCCTTCTTATGATCACGAGACTGCTGGTGTATTTCGAGGCATCAGATTTGCATTCCAGGCAAAAAGAAGTATATATCTCAGAGGTTCAAGCTGTGTCACAGTGGTCACTCTTACCTGTACAGAGGCTGGGGGAAAAAAAGTCAGGTAATTGGCTTTTCAAATATCTACAGCAGCTGAAACAATATAGGTTGGCAGGATATTATGATTTATAAGAAATACATATTTGGTCATTCAAATGTCCACTGTCTTGATTCACTGCTCCCCAAACCCTTGAAATATCCTGAGAGATAAGCGCAGTATGAGCATCTTTTGTTATAATATTTGGTCTCTTGTCCTCAGTTCCCGAAATCACTTCAGAGCCAGAAAGGTGAAGTGGTGTCTTGCTATCCATAACAAGCTCCGTTCTACAACAACTGGCTTATGTTGATGATGTGACTTTTGGAACGCTCCTAAGAAAGGGGGCTAATTGAGTGGGGAATCAACTATGATTAGTTGCTGACAGTGGGATCGGTCCTACTCCCTGATTTGTGGCAAGGGGAGAGGGGATGGAGATTTAGTTCGTCAGCAATGGCCAAGAGCTTCCAGGTTGCTGAACCAGAACACATCACTGTGGGTGGTGCATCCCAAACTCCATGGTGACAGATGCTCTTAAGTTCGAGAACCTTTCAGATCGTGTTCTATATATCTCTTGATCTGGCTGTTCATTCATATCCTTGAATATCCTTTGTAATAAACTGGTAATCTAGTTAAGTAAACTGGATTCCTGAGTACTGTGAACTGCTCTAGCAAATTAATCAAATCCAAGGAAGGGATCATTGGAACCTCCAGTCAGCTGCCAGTTGGCAGAAGCAGAGGTAACTATCTGATCATGCCATTGGCATCTGAACTGAAGACTGGCTTGTGAGACTGAGCCCTTAACTTGTGGAATCTGATGCTATTAAGATTTGAGTTGAATTGTAGGATGCCCAGGATTGCTTGGTGATATGGGAAGACCCCTCACATTGGAACTGGGTACAAAACACTTTAGTTGGTCATTCAACACCCATTCCTAATCACTTTATTCCTTGCCTTCCTGTACTGTGTCACATGCACTTTTATTTTATTTTTTTAAAGACATTGGCTTGTGGAGGAGTTGTGTACTACTTCAGCAATCAGCCTGGGAACTTTATGGGTCCCTAGGAATGCCCACAACATATGGGTACTAGATAGTTGTTGAATAACAGTAACTGCTTGGGATCTTATTTTCTGAAATTCTACCACTTCAGTCACCTTTACTAAGATGCCACTTTATAACTGATAAAATGAGATACAACACGGCTGAGGAATGGGCAAGAAAAATAGGGCCTGTGATATGGATGGATACTTGAAAGTTAGAGTGGTAGGATAATTAAATTTTCCTTTCATGTAGAGGCTTCTGATTCTGGTAATGTTGGGTTAGATAATTCAGACCAATCTTCCTACTGAACACAAGTTTAAAAGCTGAATGAAATATGTGCATATATATATATATATTTTTTTTTTTTAAGCACCAAAGACTCAACAGAGGAGTAAGGAATTACTGAGGCCAGGTTCTGAGAATGGTTGGGAACCCAGAGAGGCCAGACTAGCACTTGGGGCCAGTTTTTCTCTGGAGACATTTGCTAACCTAGAGGAGGTGGCTGACAGGCTGGCTTGTGCTTTTGGTGCTTTCCAGGGTGGGGGCAAAAGTCAGAGTCCAAGGACCACCGTGGTTTAGAACTTGATAACCCACTTGCTTTGGCTTGGGATCTAAAATGATTGCTCCACTTGAATAAGAGTGAACCAGAAATAAAGACACCCTTCACGCAGATCACAGTTAGTGGGTTAGTCCACAAAATCTCAGTCTCTGAAACTCGATCCAGGTAATTTTAGAGTGCTCATTTCCCCCAGACACTTGGCAAAAGAAGTATAAAATTTTCCTTGGAGAAGGATAATATCATCTTAGAAACCTCAAATTTCCACAAAGAACATTTCAAAACAAAGTTTGACATACAGTATAATATTACTAGACAGATGAGACGCTAGGATTCCATAAGAAGGAACCAGTAGAAACAAAAGATAATAGATTAGCCTTAAGGGTCTTGAAATATTTGAATGATCAAATTTCCCTTTGAGATTATTGTATTGTTCTGGTGTTACAAAAATTTATGCAGCATAATCACAACAATTAAAAGAAATAACTGATATAAAATAAAAAGCAAAAAACAGAGCTAGAAAGAAATACACCACTTTTGTGTTAGTGGCCTCTGAGAGTGGTAAATAGCGTTTGCTTCATTTTTTTCCATCTCCGTATTTCCAAAATTTCTTTAAGAAAATTTATACTCGGAGACATATTTAGGTGAAAGATAAAGTGACAAAAAATATAACACAGAGCAGGGCTGAAGTCACAGGTGTGCAGCCTCTACAGTTGCAGGGCTTGGGGGAGGTGTCCTGTACTCAAACGGGCCTCAACCTTGGTTTAATAATCTGCTTTTCCTATGCTGAAAGTCTCTCTCTGTGCTGTGCGTAGTCGCTCAGTCGTGTCCGACTCTTTGGGACCCCATGGACCGCAGCCCGTCAGGCACCTCTATCCATGGGGATTCTCCAGGCAAGAACACCGAAGTGGGTTGCCATGCCCTCGTCCAGGGTTTCTTTCCAACACAGGAATAGAATCCAGGTTTCCTGCGTTGCACGCGGATTCTTTACCAGCTGAGCTACCAGGAAAGACCCGCCTCCCCCATATATATTTAAATAAGAAGTCCCATATTTGCATTTTGCACTTGGCAGTGCAAAGTATGTAGACCCAGAGGCAATTAAATGTTGGCCCTTATGCAGATAAGGAGACCGAGATTTACAGAGGTTAGGAAAGGTGCAGTTAGAATGGGGTTTGACTGCAAAAGCACAAGCTTTTGACACGTCCACTAGACCAACAACAATATACACCAAACCATTGCTGCCGCCTCTCCAGCCCACAATAGTCCTCAAAGTCTAGCTTCCTCAATCCCAAGGTCAGACGGCGGGGGAGGGTGAAGGATGCGAAGGAAAGATGCTCACAGAGAATTTGCAGGGATGCGCTGCAAGCGCAGCCTAAAGCATTATGAAATCCATAGCTGGGAAAACCCACTGGACAACCCTGGGGTCCAAAAGATTTTCCTGTCTCTCCAACCAACAGAACATCAGCACCCTCAGCCCCTACAATGCCCACTCCAGTGTAACTGCGAGATCCGGGAGAAGCCGCAGCCTGTAGGTGCGAGGTGCACACATACCCTTCCGCAGCTTACCACCTCCTCCAGACGCACGTGTTTAAAGAGTCCCTGCTCCTCCCCACCCCGCCCCGCCTCGGCACTACCGTCCNCAGGAAAATAAAACTATAATGGTTATTTTACACCTAACATATACCTAAAACATTCAGTCTTAACATTACATAAAGCAAAAATGGACCCAAATAGAAGGAGAATTTCAAAATTCCTCAATCATTTGGGGACATTTTTAACCCATAAACATCAGATATTGATAGATAAGATAAATTCAAGTATATAAAGTTTTCTATAAAACAAAATTAGCACATGTGATCTAAGAAATAGACAGACAGTGAGTTTTTTCCATATACATGGAACATTTACCAAAGTGATATTAAAAGCAACAAAAGAAAAGTCAAATGAATTCAATTATATACACTATGTTCTCTGATCACAGAATTTAACTAGAAGTCAGCAAGTAAAAACAGCTTCTCCCCAAGGGGAGGCAGAGAAGGCAATGGCAATCCAGTCCAGTTCTCTTGCCTGGAAAATCCCACGAGTGAAGGAGCCTGGTAGGTTGCAGTCCACGGGGTGGCGAAGAGTCAGACACGACTGAGCGACTTCACTTTCACTTTTCACTTTCATTCATTAGAGAAGGAAATGGCAACCCACTCCAATGTTCTTGCCTGGAGAATCCCAGGAGCAGGGGAGCCTGGCGGGCTGCCGTCTATGGTGTTGCACAGAATCAGACACGACAGAAGCAACTTAGCAGCAGCAGTAGCAGCAGCAAGGGGAGGGGGCAGGCAGGAGACACACACACACACACACACACATATATATATATATATTCATTCCATGGCAATCACAAAATATTAAGAATAAAACAATGCCAGAACTATACATGGGATTTAGCTGGAGTAATACCATAGTTTAATTTATAGCCATGAATACATATATCAATATTTCAAAAGAAGAGATTAAAAATAAATGAGCTGTGTTCAATTCAACATGCTAGAATAAGAAAGTAAATGTGAAACATAAAGATAGGATAAATTTTTTTTAAGACAAAGACACTATACAGAAAAAGAAGAAAAAAAGAAAAAAAAATTTAACTAACAAAAACAACATATCTCCAGCAAGATGGAGAAAAGAGAAAAAGCTGAAATTAAATAATACTAAGAAGGAAAAATGAAACAAACCTGCCTCAAGTTTCCTCGGAGAGGCCGGCGCGCAAGAGTGAGGCAGCCTCGGCGACCCAGCGCCCAGCGGCGCTTGGCCGCCCACCTTTCCCCGGCCCCGCCGCCGCCGCAGTCTCCGCCCGCCGGGGAGGGCGTGCTCGGCGGAGCCGGAGCCGAGGGTGGGGCGCCCAGAGGGAGGGGACCCCGGCCGCGCAGCTTCAGTGCTCGTAGCGGCACCGCAGCAGCAGCAGGTGGAGCGAGCTTCGCGGTGAGCAGCTCTTGGCCTGAGGTTCACTCCAGCGGGCCTGCTGGGCTGGAGCCCGTGTACCGGGGCTCCCGTGCCGCTTAGACACAGGAGACACTAGAGTCCCACCCCTAGTTTCTGGGGAACTTGGATTACCAAGGTTGGTGGGCCCGGGGGCCGCCGGAGCCTGGCGCGCCCAGGAGCGCACGGCAGCTCTGGAAACCGCATCCGGGGCGCAGGGCCAAGGAAACCTCGCTCTTCTCGGCTACCTAAAGACCTGTTTTCCCGGGAAAGAGCCTCTGCTGGATCTGGGATTTGGGAGGAGCTCGGGGTCTCCCCCCGCCCGCCCCCTTCCCGGGCACCTCGCTGGACGCTCTCGGTTGGTGCCCAGGTGGCGCGGGAGGGTCCTGAGCGGCGCGCTCGTCTCTCCTGTGCTGCTCAGACGCGGGAAGCAGAGGGGGCTCTTCCCTGGGATTGCGTGGCTCGCGCGGTCCTCCGAGGAGTCCTCGCACCCCCGCGTCGTGTTGTCTCGAGAAGCTGGCTAGTTGGCACTAACTGCAGAAGTTCGCTACTGATTTGGTTTCTTCTTCGATCTGGGGACAGTTCCCGCCAACGACGCGACGCACCTGTCTTCGCGGACGAGCTGGCGTCTCAGGTCGCCGGAGCCTGCGGGAATCCTGCCCCTTTCCCAGACCCGCACGGCTCTCCTCTGGCGTGCCTCCTTCCTAGCCCCTGGCCGCGAGCGGAGGGCGCAGACCTGGCTCCTTGCTGCCCCCCGCCTTTTGAGGGAGTGCGGTCCTCCCGAGGGACTTCGGCCTCCTAGGCGCTGCTGGGCGTGCTGGTGTCGGGGTGCGCGCGGCCCCCCGCCGGCCGGCCATGGCCTTCACTTTCGCTGCTTTCTGCTACATGCTCTCGCTGGTGCTGTGCGCTGCCCTCATCTTCTTCGCCATCTGGCACGTGAGTAACCGGCAGCGGCTTCTAACTCTTTTCCTGCGCCCCTGGCCGCCTCCTTCCCCAGGTCCTCTGAAACGCTGCCTCACTTTCTCCACATCGCGAGTGTGGGTGGATAGGCGGCCGGCCGCCGCGCACCGGGTTAGACCCCCTGCCGCCGCCCGGTTGTACCGGGCGGGAGATGGTCCAGAGCATCCCGAGGCCGGCGCGCCTTCGGTGCCCTCCTACTGGCGGCAGGCGGAGGGACCGCCGGGCCGCGGGGCAGGGCACTCTCGCCAGGGCTTGGCCCTGTGTCCCAGGCCCCGGGATGAGCGTCTACAGCCCCAGCAACCTTCCCCCCACTTCCCGTGCCCCCTCCTCTCCTGCCCGCGGGGAGGCGAAGGAGAAGCGCCACCATGGGCCCGGCAGTTAGTCAAGTAACTATAACAACTAAACATTAAAAATGTCAGCATCTGTGGTGGGTTGCGTTTCCGCATAACTGGAGGCAAAGTGGAAACACGACGGGAGAGCCTTGTAAGAGGAAGTAGGGAGAGGCCGGGCCAGGAAGGGGAGTGAAGGGATGCCAGGTGATGCAGGTGGGCAAAGAAGGGGGTGGGCCCGTGAGGATGAGAGGGGAAGGCGAGGACCAGGGAGGGAGACCGGAGAAAGACACGCATGAATGAGGCTGTGGCGGAAAGTCTCGCAGAGACAGGTGGAGGGGAGAGAGTTTCCTCCATTGCCCTCCTGGGGTCTGAGCCAGTGAACTCCTGAAAGGCTTTGCAGGTGGCACACCTCCTTTTGGCGAGACCCTCTGCATCCCCAGGGGGCACACACTTGCCTGCTGCCCTTCCGGGGCTGCATCAGGTTGAGGGCAGTCGTGATGAGTCCCGACTCTGCAGGTGTGGTGTGCGAATAGGGGACAGAGTGCTTCTGAATAGGAAGGAGAGAGAAGTGAGGAGCTGGTTCTCTCAGAGACCGCACAACATCGGGCACGTCTAGTTACTCTCAGAGCTTCCTCCTCTGAGGTTGTTTAAGCTCCCTGCCCTCACCACCAGAGACTTGTTGGGAAGAATAGCTAACTTTGCACATTTTAGGAACACCCCGGTGCTGCCCAGCAAGTCAGGTGCCAGGGAAGGATGCTGAGATGAGTTCCTGGAGGTATGGTTCGCGTGAGCCTGAGAGAACATGCATCCGGTGAATTGAAGACCAGGAGAAAATTTCGTGGTGGGTGGGATGAAGATGTTTTGTACAAATGGTTTCCAGAGTGAGAGGATTTCTTTGAAAATAGAGCTAAGTAGCTAGAGCAGCCCCTGTTACAAGGCTCTCTGACAGGGAGGACTGTGTCGTCTTAGGGAAGATGCTTAGGAAAGACACCTCAAAAGTGAGAAATTTGACCTGGACGATCCCAGGCTTCCCTTTATGTCTAAGAGGGTGTAAGTGTGTGAATCAGTTGACCTATTAATCTAGGAGTGAGAGAGAAGGAATTCATACATGGGAATTTTGGGGCTGATCAAAAATCCTGCGAATGAGAAGTGATAGGATTTTGCATCATCTCTTCCTCTGTGGAGAAGGCTGGCTCTATCGTACAGTGGAGAAGAGAGCCTTGAAGTTGCTGACACTCGTTAAGGGAAAGCAAAACTTTAGGATAAAAAGGGGTGCAGAACAGGTCATGCCCAAACATGTAACAGACCTCTCCTAATGTGCTTTAAAGGAGCTTGCTGTGCTTCTTGAGATCAAGGGAGTTGTTTGCATTCTAGAAGACTAACTACCCCTCTTTTAAAGAAATACTTCATTTTCTGTTTCTTTACATTTTTGCCTTGGCCAGAGGGTGGCAGGTACCAGAGAGCTTCATCAAACTGTCAGGCTTAGAGAGCTTTGAATTAGCCCCTGAAGCAAAGCAGGTAACCAGAAAGAATAATTTTCTCTCACTCGGGAAGATAATAAATAATTCAGGAGTAGATTAATTAAATGGATGGTTTGTGCAGCTGGTTGACTGATAGACATTTGACTCAAAATCGAGCATTGTTGCAATCTCGTGTTGGCCTCTACTCTTCCGGTTTCCAGTGCTCACCCCCTTGTCGAGGGGTAGCTGGACATGGTCAGGTTCAAAGTCTGGGTCAGGTCCGGACCTCCTTCCTGACCTGGCAAGATTCCAGTTTCTGATGATAAAAAGAGTCTGTGCTCTTTGAATTCAAATTACAGTAACAACTCCCAAGTCTCAGCCCTTTTTCCTTTCCTAGTCTTTTCCATCACCCTCTCTGCAAAGCAAACAATCCAAAGCCACACTGCATTGCTTTGGTTCCTGAACACTGAAAGGGGAAATCTGAGACACATTGACGCAGTCTGTGTACCCATTGTGTGTTGGTTATACGGTGATGATTATTTCAACCAAAATTTAGTTAGTCTATGTTATACTCTGTGTTTTCTTTTTTTCCAGCGTCTTATGTTCCTTATACATTTCTTGATCTGACAAGCCATATTGATTGCTTACTATATATTGACATCCTAAATAATGACTTGGGCACTTAATTTACAGCAGTTAAAAGACCTGCCTCCTCATGTCTGGGCTGAAGAAAAGAAGATGGTTCTTCTTACCTAATTGTACACACTTAGGAACAGTAAGAGTAGTTGCTGTTTGCTGAGTGTTTGTTGCAGGCCAGTTTTAGGGACTTACTCCTCAGGTGTATCTCCAATTGCTTACCTGTCTCCTCTTCCAGACAGGAAGTCTGGAAGCAAGGATTGATGTAGCCAGTCATAGCACAACTCAGTTTTTAAAAGTGACTGTAGATATTTTTAAAAGAAAATTTTAAAGATGAAATTTTTAAAGCTTTCAAGTTTTGCTTTTTACTTTGAAAATTTATCTGCATTTGTTTTCAAATGGAAAGATTTCATATTACTGATTAATTTATTCTATACGAGCCACCGTCTTTGAGTATAATTGTTACATGTGGAAGATGCAGAATAAAAATGAGGATTTTTTTGGTCTGTGTAGCTTTGCATACCATCAGATACATGGTCCCTTATTGCCCAGGCAGCCTTTTTTGTCCTTGCAAATGACATTTTACAGATGAAGAGACTGTACGAAGAGGTTATGAAACTTGCCTAAGGTTGCACAGCTGGTATGCATCAGAGCTGAGTGTTTAGCTGAGTCTCAGGCTATTGTGCCCATGTCCCTTTTGTAGCTCTAGTCACCGTCTTTGGATTGTTTAGCTTTGATGATAGTGAATAGTATTCCTCTCCAAAGAATTACCTTCTTCTGTATAGATGAAGTATATGGAGTTGGAATTTCTGATTAGAGTTGCAACAACAGGAAGGTGACACCAAACATACTGTACGTCCTTTTCAGAAAGAGAAAATTCTGTTTCATTTTTTGAAAAAAAATTATATTTTTTCTGTTTATACAAGTTCATTGCCCCAAATTTTGAAAGGACAGGTACATAGGCATGGACCAAAATCACTGCTAATGTCATCATCCAGCAGAGGTTTGGATGTCTCTTCTTCCAAACATTGTGTATGTGTGTATCTTTTAAAATGCATATTGGGTGTTTAGAATGAAAAAAAAAGTGTTTTTAAAGGGTTTCAGATGTGAAGTGATGTCTGTTTCCAGCCAGTATAAAATGAACAATGTTACTCGCAAGAGCCCTCTCAGCTCCAGCTTGGTTGAGCCTGTTTGCAGACTGTCTCATTTATATAAACACAGATGAAACCATTCTTTGAAAAGATAAAAGATTCATACCAGTTATTTCAGATTTTTAGTTACAAATTAAAAAAAAATATCTAGAGTCACTTTTAAAAACTGAGTTTTGCAGCATACAAATAAAATTAATTTCCGATGATATTTCTTTGGATTCACAGCGGCATTTGCCATTGGAGAGTTTTAACAGGCCCCAACAGAAGATAACAAATAATGCTGACTGAAGGGCAGTTTTGCTAGGTGAAATGTGTTTATGATTGAGCCTTTCAGCCAGTTCCAGCCTGTGTCACAAGGAACTGAGCAGACCTCTCAGTTTCTCAGATTATCCATCTGGAAACGGAAATAATGGGTTTATGTGAGATGGGCGGATGCCTGGGCTTGGCAATAGCCTGTCCCTTGAGGACCCTACTTTGATCTGTCCAGATGGGGGTGCTAATCTCTTTGCTCTGTCGTACCTGGTCTCCACTGTCTGGTGTGTTTGAGGCAGCCCCATCTCCTGTGGTATGTCACTCTTAGATGTGATGTTCACACATCCTTCCTCCCCCGCTCGCCTCCTCTCTCATCCCCCACCGAGTTCTTTCTCCACTGCCTCTCAGGATGATGCTCCGTAAGAGCAGGGGACCCTTTCTGCTTTCATGGTTTCTCTCGAGCTGGAACAGTGCCTGCCATGTAGAAGGGGCTCAGTAAATCCTCATACAACTTAATGATGAGGCTGGCAAATGTTTTTAATTTGGTGTAGAAAAGCAAACAGAAGACTTTCTTTCTTTCTTTTTTTTTAAAAATGTTTTGACTGTGTGGGATCCTAGTTCTAGACCAGGGATCAAACCTGTGCCCCTAGTGATGGAAGCGTGAAGATTCAACCAGTGGACTGCCAGGGAAGTCCTGAAGACATTCTTACATATACTAAAATAACAGCCAAAATATAAACTATAAAACTCTAAAAAAGATGTCTAAACCGAGATTAAGCTCTTAGACTCTAATGGAGCTCTCAACGTTTCTGTGCACAGCGTCAGAGGCATTGAAAGCCTTAGAGAATCTTGGTTGGGACACTCCCTGCTACAGGGCACGGGGACTGCAGAATAAGGCTGGGACCTCGGGAGATCTCTCGGGTCAATGTCCACAGCACTGTAGTGTCTGCCTACCTGCAGTTGTTCTCCCACTCTTCCCATCTCATGGCCAAACTCCACAGGTAGACTCTGTTGCCCAGAAATGTGCATTTTATTCCTCTTTCCACAAGGAAAGACTTCTACCCTCTTAGGTCTAAATTCTGCACATTTTTTCACTGTCTCACTCAAATCTCACATTGTCCAACTCTACTCACTCCAGCCTACCACAGGCTTCTAAGAAAGCTCATGTAGCTCACTTTCTCATGTGCGTGTAGGACATGTTCACATGTGTGTCCCAAACTCTCTTAAGTGCAGTAGGCACTGTTAGAGGGGAGGGTCCTTATCTGTACGTGTCATGCCTTCACAGAACTTAGGAGGACACGGTGACCACATGGGGATCATGTGGCTGGCAGTGGGTGGTCTTCAGATCGGCCATGAAAGGAGGACTGAAAATCACCTCTTTGGTAGCCTTGTTTGGCTCATTAACTCAGAGTTCACCCTTCGAGATGTGGTACATATATATCATGGAGTATTACTCAACCGTTAAAAAGGAACGAAATTGGGTCATTTGCAGAAACATGGATGGACCTAGAGACTGTCATACAGAGTGAAGTAAGTCAGAAAGAGGAAAACGAATATCGTGTATTAACTCATATGTGGGAAAATGGTACAGATGAACCTATTTGCAGGGCGGGAATACAGATGCAGACGTAGAGAATGGACGTGTGGACAGGGTGGGGGGTGGGGATGAGTTGGGAGATTGGGATTGACATGTATACACTACCATGTATCAAATAGGTAGTTAGTGATAGCACAAGGAGCTTAGCATGGTCCTCTGTGATGACCTAGGTGGATGGCAGGTGGGAGGGAGGTCCAGGAGGGAGGGGATATATATATTTATATACGTGTGGCTGATTCACTTTATTGTACAGCAGAAACTAACACAAAATTATAAAGCAACTATACCCCAGTTTTTAAAAAAGAACTTACCCTTTGAAGAAAAGAAGGAGCCTATGGCTCTGGTGACTGTGGTGGCCAGCCTTGAGAGCAGGGCCTGGGAGCTCGCCCAGCCTGGTGGTGCTCCGTCTGGGTGCTGTGAGTACTGGTAAGCTGGCAGCCTCTCTTTCTATTTGCTCCGAGACTTGACCTGGAAGGGATGCACCAGCCAGGTACCGCTGTCACAGAAGTTGGCTTCATCCTTGAGGGGCTGGCCTCTTACTGCAGGCTTGACACTCCTGTCTGTGTTGGGGTGCTGAGAACAGAACCATCACCACCTGACCCTGAGGCCATTGTCACAAATAATTCCATTGCTCCAGCTGCAGGGCTTGTAAGGGCCTCAGTTACATACAGGCAGATAGAGGGCAGGGACTATCTTCTCTGTCTTACCTGAGCTTGTGTAGACACTGATTAAGTGTGTGTTGAGCTGGACTGGAGATTTCTGTCCAGTCTCCATCATTTAGTTACACCAGCCCAGCTTTAGACTCAGGCTGCCTGGTCAAGCTATCTGTTTTCTCTAGTTCTGTCCTGTTGCTACCTTTTGCTCATCCTTCTCTGTGTTTCCCTGGTTACCTGAGAGAGGAAACGGGATGGCACCTAGCCCTGCAGTTTCTACTTTGGACTCTCTCTGGCTCCTCTCATTTCTCAAACTGATTAAATTTTTTTATTGTGGTAAGATAAATTGGCCGTTTAAAAATAATTTTTAAGTTTACAGTTCAGTTGCATTAAGTCTATTCATGTGATTGTACAACTATCACCACTATCCATCTCCAGAATTTCCCATCATTCCACACTGAAACTCCATACTCGTTAAACAGTAACTTCCCATTCCCCCGTCCCCTCGGCCCCTGACAACCACCATGTCACTTTCTGCCTTTAGGAATTTGACTATTCTATGCACCTTATATGGGGCTTTCCTGATGGCTCAGACAGTAAAGAATTTGCCTGTAATGTACGAGACCCAGGTTTGATCCCTGTGTCAGGAAGATCCCCTGGAGGAGGGCACGGCAACCCACCCCAGAATTCTTGCCTGCATAATCCCATGGACAGAGGAGCCTGGTGGAATACGGTCCATAGGGTTGCAAAGAGTCAGATATGACTGAAGCGACTTAGCACACAGGCACATCTACCTTATATAAGTGGAGCCACACGGTATTTGTCCTTCTGTGTCTGGCTTATTTAACTTAGTGTAACATCCTCAATGTTCATCCATGTTGTAGAAGGTGACAGCAATTCATTACTTTTTAAGGTTGAAGGTATCCCAGTGTATGTGTGTACCACATTTTGTTTATGCATTCATCTGGCGGTTCCACCTTTTGGCTGTTACTGTGAATAGTGTTGCTGTGAACATGGGTGTGCAAATATCTCTCTGATACCCTGTTTTTCATTTTTGGTGTATGCTTTATTGACTACGCCAAAGCCTTTGACTGTGTGGATCACAATAAACTGTGGAAGATTCTGAAAGAGATGGGAATACCAGACCACCTGACCTGCCTCTTGAGAAACCTGTATGCAGGTCAGGAAGCAACAGTTAGAACTGGACGTGGAACAGACTGGTTACTAATAGGAAAAGGAGTACATCAAGGCTGTATACTGTCACCCTGTTTATTTAACTTCTATGCAGAGTACATCATGAGAAACGCTGGGCTGGAAGAAGCACAAGCTGGAATCAAGATTGCCGGGAGAAATATCAATAACCTCAGATATGCAGATGAAAATGGTAGAAAATGAAAGAAAATGAAAATGGTAGAAAATGGTAGAAAATGAAGAGGAAATAAAAAGCCTCTTGATGAAAGTGAAGGAGGAGAGTGAAAAAGTTGGCTTAAAGCTCAACATTCAGAAAATGAAGATCATGGCATCTGGTCCCATCATTTCATGGCAAATAGGTGGGGAAACAGTAGAAACAGTGACTGACTTTCTTTTTTGGGGCTCCAAAATCACTGCAGATTGTGACTGCAGCCATGAAATTAAAAGACACTTATTCCCTGGAAGGAAAGTTATGACCAACTTAGAAAGCATATTAAAAATCAGAGACATTACTTTGTCAACAAAGGTCCGTCTAGTCAAGGCTATGGTTTTTCCAGTGGTCATGTATGGATGTGAGAGTTGGACTATAAAGAAAGCTGAATGCATAAGAATTGATGCTTTTGAACTGTGATGTTGGAGAAGACTCCTGAGAGTCCCTTGGACTGCAAGGAGATACAACCAGTCCATCCTAAAGGAGATCAGTCCTGGGTGTTCATTGGAAGGACTGATGTTGAAGCTGAAACTCCAATACTTTGGCCACCTAATGTAAAGAGCTGACTCATTAGAAAAGACCCTGATGCTGGGAAAGATTGAGGACAGGAGGAGAAGGGGATGGCAGAGGATAAGATGGTTGGATGGCATCACTGACTCAATGGATATAGGTTTGGGTGGACTCAGGGAGTTGGTGATGGACAGGGAGGCCTGGTGTGCTGCAGTTCATGGGGTCGCAAAGAGTCGGACATGACTGAGCAACTGAAATGAACTGAACCCACAAGTGTGTTGAAGAGCAGAGACATTACTCTGCCATCAGAGATCCATATAATCAAGGTTAAGGTCTTCCCAGTGGTCAACATGCAGTTGTGAGAGTTGGACCATAGAGAAGGCAGAGTGCCAAAGAATTGATGCCTTCAAACTGTGGTGCTGGAGAAGACTCCTGAGAGTCCCTTGGCCAGCAGGGAGATCAAGCCAATCAATCTTAAAGGAAATCAACCCTGAATATTCATTTGGAAGGACTGATGCTGAAGTTGAAGCTCCAGTATTTTGGTCACCTGATGAGAAGTGTTGACTCATTGGAAAAGACCCTGATGCTGGGAAAGATTGAGGGCAGGAGAAGAGGATGTCAGAGGATGAGACAGCTGGATGGTGTCACTGATGCAATAAACACGAACTTGGGCAAACTCTGGGAGATGGTGAGGGACAGGGAGGCCTGGCATGCTGCAGTCCTTGGGGTTGCAGAATTGGACAGAACTGGGTGACTGAACAACAACCCACAAGTGGAAATGCGGGAACTTTTTCAACCAGGAACTTTTGGTCCTCAGTCTTTTCAGCACCAGTTGTGCCTTTTCTTGACTCTCTGGCTGTTGCTGCTGTCTTCCTTGCTCTAGGATGGACCAACAGCAGTGCCCCAAACATCCTGGGTTTATTTGCTTGCTTAAAAATCTGTTTTGCTACAGTACTCTGGAATCCTCAAGTCTTCTGGGTGAATAAAATAGTTGCAGAATCTTTCTTCAAGCCTTGGCATGGAGTCCAAGTTGAACCTTATTGAGAAGTTGTAAATGCTCCTTAAACAGATTTTACCGGATCTTGGGTTTTGCCGTTGCAAAACCCCATGACCACAGCCATTTCTTCCAAAGGATTTCATCAGGAAGAGCTAGCAGTGTTTTCTGAGACTTTCAGCCTAGATGTGTGAGGACTGAGAAATGTACTTGATGTTGAGAACAAAGGGATCTTGTGCAAAAATTTTTGGTTGTTCATTTAAACCTTTGCATTTCTGCTCATGAATCAATGGGAAGCCCAAAGGCCCAGCACTTCTTTTGGTGGCTGCCAGGGAGGGGAACCAGGCAGGTTTACCTGGGCCGAAGACTCAAGTTCAATTTTACCCCTAAACTGGGGACTGCTGGGTCATGGAAATGAAGAGGTTTTAGCTCACTGGGAGACAGTTTGGAGGATGACTTAATTTCCTAGTTTCTTTAAGTTGTCTTGGGTCACAAAAGTGGTTTTAAAAGACAAACCAGATTCATAAAAATGGCTTCCCTGGTGGCTCAGAGGTTAAAGCGTCTGCCTCCAATGCGGGAGACCCGGGTTCGACCCCTGGGTCGGGAAGATCCCCTGGAGAAGGAAATGGCAATCCACTCCAGTATTCTTCCCTGGAGAATCTCATGGACAGAGAAGCTTAGTAGGTTACAGTACACGGGGTCGCAAAGAGTCAGACACAACTGAGCGACTTTAATACACAGACACACACACATACTTGTGCTCATGTGGATACAGTTACCACCACAACAAAAATTCTCCACAGCAATCCAGATCCCACCTTTTCTTGGCCATAAATTTGGGGATGATAGAATTTGCTTTCCTCTGTCTCTCTGGGGGTAAGTGTGGCTGCGAGTGATGGGCATCCCTGTGTGTCCATTTGCAGTCCCCATAGTTGGGGTGGAATGCCTTGTGGGAGCTGTTAACCACACATTCATACACAACCAGTGACTGCTGCTTACCACCCAGAGGCTCGGGGTCAAAGGCCCCCATGCCTGTTTGCATGGTTTGCCCTTGAGTATGTACAGCACCTGGGACTGCCTGTGGGGTGAGGTCCAACTTCTGTGATGCCATCTGGCTGGCCGGAGCCATGACCTCTGGCCCTTTTCAGTGTCTGTACATACTATAGACAGGTACTCTGGACATGTTTCCAACTGAATGACACACCCACTTCCTTCCTCTGGACGCCTTTCCTCCTGGAGAGGGAGATACTGCAGGCCAGGCAACACCGAGTCCAGGGTTCACCTCCTGCCTACCCTCATTCCTCAGCTTCCCCATTCACATCTTTTTCAGGTTTTGGCTTCCCATTTATATTGGTGGTTCAGACAATAAAGGATCTGCCTGCAGTGCAGGAGACCTGGATTCAGTCAGTGGGTTGGAATCCCCTGGTGAAGGGAATGGCAACTCACTCCAGTATTCTTGCCTGGAGAATTCCATGGACAAAGGAGCCTGGAGGGCTATAGTCCATGGGGTCACAAAGAGTCGGATGTGACTGAGCGACTGACACTTTCACTTTCACCCTCCCTGGCCTGGCATCTGGAGCTCAGCCCCTGGACTGCCCGGGGTGCTCTGGGCTGGCTGGAGCTTGTGATGGTTGGCGAGTCCCTGGCATTAGGGATCTCAGGCCTTGATGGCTCTGTCTCCCTCCTTCCTTCTTCCCTTTCTCTGCTGCTTCCTTCTATTCCTTTTCCTTTGCATAGATCTTATTCTGCTAGAGCCCGCACAGTATTTCTTAGCTCAGCTGGAGGGCCTGAGTGCTGGGATGTTAGCTGACACTACCTCCCTCCCCCAGGGCATCCAGAACCATGGGCTGATATTTCCAGAACATTAGCTTTAGGTATCTTTTCTGTTTTTGTGTTCACATGGTCCATTTTGGTGATGGGATGTAGCTCTCCTGCTGGGGAAAAATGCAGGGGAGGAGAGCAGAGTCTTGGAGCTGACTTCCTTTTCTTTTTTTTCCTTATTGGTAACTGATTCATGAACCCTAAAAAAGAGTTGATAACAACATAGCCAGCTAGCAATAGCAGCCCAGATGGTCCCCTATATAGTAGAGGCATTTGTATCTTGGATTAAAAAAAATTTAAATGTGTTCTGCAAATCTTCCTGAGAAAAGAAATTAGCAGCAACTGCATTCAGGTGTTGTGGGTATGAAACCAGCCAAATGATTCCAGTTTTCCAGAATGCAGAGATTAAGGAATGGGAACTGAGAGGTGGAAGGCTCAGAGATGGGGACTCAGTAGGGAAAGATGGGTTTGAGGGCATGGTGCTGCTCTGGCTGTCGGCCTGAGGTAGCCCACCCTCGGATTTGCCGGGGGAGAGGGATCCGATCTGATCATGTGTGTGTGGATGTGGAGCTGCACATCCGGATTTATGTCCACCCAGGGGTACTGCCCACCTGGGAGGTTTCAGACAGCTGTAGGCAGACTAGGGCCAAAGAGAACAAGTATGCTCCAACTGTCTCTAAATTCTACACGTACTGGATACACAAATGATGCTCCCCTTGTTCCATAGGCCCAGTGAATCCCCTAGGCCTGCCTGAAATATTTTTTTCTTTGAAGTATTTATTGAACCTGTTCCAGTATTGCTTCTGTTGTTTATGTTTTGGTTTCTTGCCCCTGAGGATATGGAATCTTAGCTCCCCAACCAGGGATTGAACCTGTATCCACTGCATCTGAAGGCAGAGTCCTAATTAACCACTGGACCTCTAGTGAAGTCCTGGGCCTGAGATCTCTATGGAGCTTTTACTCTTATTGTCAGATATCCTAAGCAGGCCATCGGGTGGAGCTTGGAGATCTTCAAGAGGCATTCTGAACTGCGGTGGCGTCAAGGCTACCTTGGAGGATGGGTGGGGGGAGGGCATCCGTAACCGTCAGTGAGTGGAAGTGTGTGAGGGGCGGTGGCTGAGGAGGGCTGGCCTCTTACTGCACGTGGAGTTGCTGTCTGGAGTTGGGAATCGGGACCAGATGCCAAGGAACCTAAAGCCACTTCATCATTACCAGACCGTGACTTCTCTGGGATAATTTTTCTTGGAGGTTCTGGAGAGTGATGAGGAAATTGAACTGAAGCCAACCAAGCATATGTGCTGACTGGAGAAAAATGACTGGAGAAAAATGTGTCTGGGCTTGACATCCTTTTCTCTCACTGGTTGGCAGTTTTAGAACCATAAAGCCTGCCCTAGAAAGGGGCTGGTGGCTAATGGGGCTGAAGCTGCTGCTGAGTGGAGCTCTCGGCAGGCTGCTCTGGGCTTTAGACAAGTCCCCGCATCTCCCCAGGCCTCTTGTTTTTCTGTGTGTAAAATGAAGATGCTGAGTAAAGTGATCTCTGTCTAGCCTCCTATCCAGCTCCAGAATTCTGTGGTTCTTCCATTGCCTGATTCATGCATCTCATCTCATCAAGTGCATACTTGCTACGTGCATCTTGTATTTCTCTTCCTTTTCTCTTGTTATGGATTTTCTTTTCTGATGGCCTTCCTGGGCATTCAATGTCAGATTTCTACGGACGGAATAATTAGTTAAGGTTCTTAGATATCAGGGCTGCTGCTGCTGCTAAGTTGCTTCAGTCGTGTCCGACTCTGTGTGACCCCATAGAAGGCAGCCCACCAGGCTCCTCCGTCCATGGGATTTTCCAGGCAAGAATACTGGAGTGGGTTGCCATTGCCTTCTCTGAGATATCAGGACAGACCCCCTTCATCAAAGAAATAATTTATGGAAATAGAATTGGAATGCTCATAGGATGGACAGAAAGCCTTCAAAACTAGACTTGAAGCAATAAGATAACTTTGATTTTGATCACTGCCTGTCTTTTTTCTGTCCCCAATACTCCCAAGGATGGAGAGGGTTATAGACTGAGTCTGGGTCGGTGCCCCTGTGGGCTGAAGTGGTGAGTAGAAGTAACACAGGGATCTCCCAGCCTCCCCAGTAGAAGGTCAGGCACCTGAGTTTACCCTCCCACCTGGACTCTGCAAAAGGTGTGTGTGTGTGTTTTAGTCGCTCTGTCGTGTCCAACTCTTTGTGACGCCATGGACTGTAGCCCACCAGGTTCCTTTGTCCGTGGAATTTACTAGGCAAGAATACTGGAGTGGATTGCCATTCCCTTCTCCAGGGGTTTTCCTGACCCAGGGGTTAAACCTGGGTCTCCTACATTGCATGATTCTTTACCTCTGAGCCATCAGGGCTCTGAGTCAAAGAGAGACAGGTAATTCTCCAGAGGAAGTCAGACTGGTGTAGAAAAGCGGGTATGAATGTTGAGTAACCAAAAAAGTGACCGATGTTCACTACTTGAGCCCTTCAGTTTAACTATCACCTCCCCTATAATCAGAGAAAGCAACATTTTCTCTAAAGGTTAACTTGTTGCCAAAGGCCCTGTGATATGTTATCTTAAGAGAGTTGCCGAAGAAGATCTTATTTATCTTCATTCCAGCCTGCTGAGGAGCAGCT
Source organism: Neotragus pygmaeus (assembly GCA_006410875.1). Taxonomy (NCBI): domain Eukaryota; kingdom Metazoa; phylum Chordata; class Mammalia; order Artiodactyla; family Bovidae; genus Neotragus; species Neotragus pygmaeus. Next base: position 1,578,199 of record SJYV01017243.1, read on the forward strand.
GTGCGCTGGCCAGGAGGATGAACTTACTGGACTCGTGGTCCTGAGTGTGTTTCCCTGACTCGGGTAATGACCGCCCACTGCCTCTTAGTAAAGTCTCCACTGTCTCACTGTTAAACATTGGAGGCAAGGTGATGGAGCCTGCAGCTTTCACAGAGACCATTTGGATGAGGACTTAGCAGGAATTTAACAAAGCACATGCTCATCTAGAAGGAGGAACAGCAATTGTGTGAAGCAACACTTCCCTCGTGGTCCAGTGGTTGAGAATCCACCTTCCAATGCAGGGGACGCAGGTCCGATTCTTGCTTGGGGAACCAAGATCCCACTTGCTGTGGGGCAACTAAGCCCTCTTGTCTTAGCTAGAGAGCCCAAGTGCTACAGAATAAAGAGCTCATGAGCTCTGGAGCCTGTGTGCCATGACTGAAGAGAAGCCTGCACTCTGAAAGGAGGATCCCAAGTGCCTCAACTAAGACCCAATTCAGCTGAAAAGAAACAAAATAATAAAAAAAANATGTGGACTGATAATATATCTGTTTTTTTCCTTTTATTCTTTTTTCTTTCTTTTCTTTCTCTCTTTTTTCCTTTTACTGTTTTTTTCTATCATGCTACCTCTTTTGTTCATACATTCCTCTGTACATTATCCTGTCATATTTTCAGCTGTGACGTCTGCATGACAGAAGGTTTTCATGTCTCAGGATATCCTGAAACCATTTCCTGTCTTTGATCTTTGATCAAGATACTAATTTTCCTTTTTTGTTTGTTTGTTTGTTTGTTTGTTTATCTTTGCTACACCATGCAGCATGCAGGTTCTTAGTTCTCCAATGGGGATGAAACCCATATGGACCCTGTACTCTGTGCAGGGGAAGGGCAGAATCCTAACCACTGGCCCACCAAAGTCCCTGATTCAGATAAATTGGAGTAGTCATGTGGTCCCAGCTAACACCCCTTATCATCCCATCATCCCCTCCCATCTCTACTTTTGTACCCCCAGCATTCCTTGGCTTTCGTTTTGGACTCTTAGCAACATGTGTCCCCTGGGAATGTATCCTAGGACCATCCCATGTTAGGAAGATCTTTCCAGCTGCCAATCACAGGGAGGTTAGATGCTAGTTCTTCTAAGAGATGATTGCAACAGTTGTAATAGTCATGTGGGTTTCCACGGGTCTTAGCACTCTTCTCCCCTCCCTGTGTTCACAAGTCTGTTTTCTATATCTGCATCTGTGTTCTCTCCCTGCAAATAATATGTAGCTGGTGAGAAGTTGCTGAAACACAGGGAGTCCCGAGAGGTGCTCTGTGATGACCCGGAGGGGTAAGATGGGGTAAGGAGAGGGGGTTAAAAAAATAGGTGATTAATAATAATTATGACTGATTTGCATTGTTGTATGGCAGAAGCCGAGAGAACATTGTAAAGCATTCTCCACCAATTAAAAGACAGAATAGAAAGGAAAAAGGTTTTCATCCTTAAGGTAAATGATAAAAGGAAAAAAAATGCTATTGCTTTGTACTGAAATGAATCATATGCCCTTTAATCCCAACTCTCATTAATATTGATCAAAATGTAGGCAGTAGACTGATAAATAAAAACAGAAACATCTTAAAAATCATTATTGCTGTAACTCCCTCCAAAAAACACTAAGTACTGCTTGGTACATCTTCCTGTTGTCTCCTCAAATTTATTCAGGTTTTTGTAACTGAGCAGTCTCTAACNTTTGTTTCTATTTGACTTACATTGATGGCAGGGGATGGAGCCACATACTCAGACAGGCCTGGAATCCCCACACCTAAAGGCACCTGAGATCATCTGGTCTGTCTGTACGTTTGGAATGAGGTGCTTTAATGTGCAGAGGTGAGGTCATGGCCAGGCCCCCAGCATACCTCTAGGTTTCCCAGTTCTCCAGCCAGTTCTTCCTCCATCCAGAGGGATTTCATCAGGCAAGAAATGGCAAAAAAACATCAGGCAATGTTTTTATCACAAGTGAAATAGAGAATAACAGTGTGTCTCCTTGACCTTCCAGAGAAGGCAATGGCACCCCACTCCAGTACTCTTGCCTGGAAAATCCCATGAACGGAGGAGCCTGGTGGGCTGCGGTCCGTGGGGTCGCATAGATTTGGACACGACTGAAGCGACTTAGCAGCAGCAGCCTTGACCTTCACAGCTGTACAGACTAAATCTTCATACTTCCCCCACAACTCATTATCGGATTTTATGATGTTTGGTTGTTTTCTAGGTGGGCTAAAGAGAACACTGGTAACTGAATTAAGAAAAGAGGGACACGTGATATTTTGTCAGTCCCCATATTCAAGATATTGTGTGGCTCTGGGAAGATGTGAGTCAGAGGGTTGTTTTAAATTTTTTCATTTACTAAAAATACTTTAGGGACTTCCCAAGTGGTCCAGTGGCTAAGACTCTGTGCTCCTAATGCAGGGAGCCGTGGTTACATCCCTGGTTTGGGAACTAGATCCCACATGCTGCATCTAAAATGTCTCACACTCTGCAGCAAAGATGGGCGATCCCACACGCCACAACTAAGACCCAACGCAGGCAAATAAATAAGTAAATAAATATTTTAAAAAGAAAATGAAATACTTTTGGGCTTCCCTGGTGACTCAGATGGTTAAGAATCTGCCTGCGATCCCTGGGTCGGAGGATCTCCTGGAGAAGGGAATGACTACCCACTCCATTTTTCTTGCCTGGAGAAATCCATGGACAGAGAAGCCTGGAAGCTATAGTCCGTGGGGTTGTGAAGAGTCAGACATATTTTTAAAATAAAATAAAAATTAAAAACAAATCTAAAAAACTACATTAAGAGGTGTCTTTTCCCTTTGTGGCCAGAGGTTTGTTTCTGTCTACAAGGCCCAACCTCGTAGATATTGTCACCCTGCTTACTTAACTTATATGCAGAGTACATCATGAGAAATGCTGGACTGGATGAGGCACAAGCTGGAATCAAGATTAATGGGAGAAATATCAATAACCTCAGATATGCAGTTGACACCACCCTTGTGGCAGAAAGCGAAGAAGAACTAAAGAGCCTCTTGATGAAAGTGAAAGAGGAGAGTGAAAAAGTTGGCTTAAAATTCAGCCTTCAGAAAACTAAGATCATGGCATCTGGTCCCATCACTTCATGGCAAATAGATGGGGAAACAATGGAAACAGTGACAGACTTTATTTTGGGGGCTCCAAAATCACTGCAGATGGTGACTGCAGCCATGAGATTTCTTCTGCCCCCTGGAAGAAAAGTTATGACCAACCCAGACAGTATATTAAAAAGCAGAGACATTACTTTGCAAACAAAAGTCTCTCTAGTCAAAACTTTGGTTTTTCCAGTAGTCATGTATGGATGTGAGAGTTGGACTATAAAGAAAGCTGAGCACTGAAGAATTGATGCTTTTGAACTGTGGTGTTGGAAAAGACTCTTGAGAGTCCCTTGGACAGCAAGGAGATCCAACCAGTCCATCCTAAAGGAAGTTAGTCCTGAATATTCATTGGAAGGACTGAATCTGAAACTCCAATACTTTGGCCACCTGATGCGAAAAACTGACTCATTGCAAAAGACCCTGGTGCTGGGAAAGATTGAGGGCAGGAAGAGAAGGGGACGACAGAGGATGAGATGGTTGGACGGCATTACTGACTCAATGGGAGTAAGTTTGAGTAAGCTCTGGGAGTTGATGGTGGACAGGGAAGCCTGGCGTGCAGCAGTCCATGAGGTCGCAACGAGTCAGACATATTTTTATGTCTGACTGAGCGACTGAACTGAACTGGACGAGGCCCAGCCTCACGTGTCGTCCTGATTCAGCATCTGATTCATAATGTGTGATGTGCCTGGTGTCTGCCCCCAAGCCACCTGACATATCAGTTCATCTCTCTTTGCGTTGTAGTCTCTTTAGTCATCAAACAGGGGAGTCTTTTCTTCATGGTGTCCTGAGTTGGGATCACTTTTTCTGCAGCTTTCATGCAAGACATCTTGGTCATACATTCTCAGGGTTTTGTTTAGCTCCCGTCCCTCCCTTGCCTTGAGAAGGTCTTTGTAAACCATCAATGAAGCCACACCCTTCCTCCCTTCCTCTGAGTCAGTATTAAATTAAAGGACACAAAGTCCTGGGCAAGGTGATGGCTGGCTTGTTGGTCACACTGTGACTATGACTACTACCCTCCCAGCTGGATGTGGACGATGCTGTGGTGGTGTGTTTTGGGGTGAGGGTGGGCCCTCTGAGACCCTTTGCTCTCCTAGATTTTCAGTTGCTCCCTTTGGTCAGCAGCACATGTGACCCCTGCCTTTCAGAGGACAAATCAGATTGCTTGTGATATCAATGCTTTTCAAATGGATGAGTAAGAAAGACATACAAAGCAAGTAGTATTTCCTGTTTCATATTATGTCTCTGGGCCTCCCTTGTAGCTCAGCTACCTGCAATCAGCTACAAGAATCCACCTGCAATGTGGGAGACCTGGGTTTGATCCCTGGGTTGGGAAGTTCCCATGGAGAAAGGAATGGCAACCCACTCCAGTATTCTTGCCTGGAGATTTCCATGACAGAGGGATCTGGTGGGCTACAGTCCATGGGGTCACAAAGAGTCAGACATGACTGTGCGACTTTCACTTCACGTCATAGTGTCTCCAAGATAGAAACTCTGTTTTCAAAGAGTGAGATGGGGAGACTGCTTTGCAGCCATGTCTGGGCAGGGGGTGCCAACATGATGATGGATGAGGAGGGCCTGATCTGCATCTTAGACCTGGGACTCATGAGTGTAGGGTCTACTTCATGAGGCTTTACAGTCAGTCTGGGTGATGCTGAACCACCTGGAAGAGGAAGGGCGGTGTCCGCAGAGGATGTTGAACAGTTGAAAGGCACAGGGAGATGCTGAAGGGGCAGAGGATGGTGACGGGGCTTCACCCTAGCCCCTGCCTCCAGGCCGGACAGGTAGGAAGGGGTCAGCCTTCTGTGGGAAACCCAGTAGGCCCCAACCCCCCACCCCTCACTGCTCTGCCTAGCAGGGTGCTCATCCCAGCAGTCAGGGGGATTCCCTCCACCTGTTGCAGACCCTTCTTCCCTGTGTCATGTCAGCCCTGACCTTCTGAATCTGGGCTCTAGAACTTGCTTCCTGTTTGCCTTTCTCGACTTTACCAGCCTCGTCTCACTGCTCTGGGCCTCACTTTCTGACTCTGTGAAAGGAAGTGCCTGGACTAGTGGTTCCTACAGATGCCTGATCCTGGGATGTTATTCTCAGCAGCGAGGGGCCTGGACTCGGAATTTTCGGAAAGCTCCCAGGTGACTTGGATGTTCAGGCACCATTAGGAAGCTGCAGCAGGCACTGGATGGGATCTCCCTGATCGTCCGTGGCTCTTTTGAGTCTTATTCTGGAAAGATTCCTTTCCAGAGCACCAAGTTAAATAAAGTTAATCACCTTGTCATTCCTTTACTCTCAGTTTGGTCCCACATGTGCACTTCTAGCATGTAATCTTTTTTTTTTTTTTTTTTTGAGGATAATTGCTTTATAAATTGTGTTAGTTTCTGCTGTGCAGCAGTGAGAATCAGCTCTGTGTATCCATATATATCCTGCCTCTTGAGTCTCCCTCCCCACACCCCCATCCCACTCCTCTAGGTCACCACAGAGCCCTGAGCTGAGCTCAGTGTGCTCTATACCAGCTTCCCACTAGCTATCTGTTTTACACATAGCATGTGATCTTTCCATTTGCAGTTCTATTAATGTTTTCTATATTTCCACTTTTTCCCCTTCTCCAGGAAGTTTCCCAGAATTTTCTTCTCACCTGGTGGTTTCTGTTTTGACTCAGGTTCTCCCTAGGCCCTCTAGGTGGTGCATCTTATCTCACAACAGGGAGCAGTCTTTTCTGTTTTGTTTTATGTTTAAGTATCTACTTGCATTTTCTGCCCCTTGTTTATTTTTTATGACTTTTTGGGGTTGTTTTATTTTGTTTATTTATTTTTAGGCAGTGCCATGTGGCAGGTGGGCCCTTAGTTCTCCCACTGGGGATTCCCTGCATTGGAAGCACAGAGTCTTAACTGCTGGGCCTCCAGGAAAGCCCCAGTCTTTACTGTTTTGATGAGGAAATGTGTCCTTTCGGTTGTTTGCTCTGTGAATTTTCTTTTCCCTGTAACAGAGTGAACTCCTGACTGTTCTCCCCTCGCGGCAAGGGGCCTGATCATCACTATTGATCCTGACTTCTGTCTTTTATGGGACATTAACAGCACTACTCCGTTCTCTTCTTGAAGTGGACTTTCAAATACAACAAGCCCCCTTATCTGACACTTTTGTGAGTCAGACATTAGTGGGGTTCACCTGTACCCACTCCTACCCAGCAGCCCCAGGCCCAACTGGCTTCAATAGGAAAAGGAGTGACATCGGCTGCCTGCTTTATGGCCTACAGTTTCTTCTTCTTCTTCTTTTAAAAATAATTTATTTATTAATTTTTGGCTGTGGTGGGTCTTCACTGCTGCTTGGACTTTTCTCTAGTTTCACTGAGTGGCGGCTACTCTGTGTTGCAGTGTGCAGGCTTCTCGTTACAGTGGCGTCTCGTGGAGCACAGGCTCTCAGGTGCTCAGGCTTCAGTACTTGCAGCACATGAGCTCGGTAGTTGTGGCTCCTAGCCTCTATAGCGTGGGGCTCAGTAGTTGTGGCACACGGGCTTAGTTGCTCTGCGGCATGTGGGATCTTCCAGGATCAGGGATGGAACCCGTGTCTCCTGCATTGACATGCAGATTCTTATCCACTGAGAGGCCTACAGTTTCTTTTCGCTCTCCATGTGTGTTGAGTGCAGGCTGAAACATCTCTGCTTTGTGACAATGACCTGCCTCCCCAACCTCAGCCCACCTATCTGGGCTGTGGTTTCCCCATTGGTAAAGTGAAGCGGTGGACATGGTGATGGCTGAAGCCCCTTTCTGCTCTTAAGAGAGTGAGCCCCACTTACTGTTTGGCACCCATAATAACAGATGCCTGCAGAAGCGACTGATGAGAGCTGCTTAGAAAAGGCCTTTCTTTGCAAATGATGTTGGTGTCAAGTCTGGGGAAGCCACGTGTGCGCTCTGGTGATTCAGAATCCCGGAGAACCTTTGTGTCTCTTGGTTCCTATGATCCTCTGAATAATTTATTTATCCCTTAGCATCCCCACTGCCTTTTCCAGCTCTTCTCTGCTCATTAGTGTCTGTGCCCTGAGTGGGCAGGAGCCGGAGGAGCCAGGGAAATGAGGATGAATTGTTGGAGTGGACTGGGCCCAGGGACAAGAGGTTTAGGTGACGATGGAGAACCTCTTCCACCATCTGCTGGGATGCTCAGGGACCCTGAATGGTCGTTAAGGGACAGGGCTGTTAGGGGTGGGCTGGAGGCTGCTGCTTGCTATTTCCTAAGCAGCAGATCCAAAGGTGAAGGGAGAAGGAACACTCCATTGTGCAGAGGAGTTGGAGGTGTCACGTTTCCCATGAAATAGTTGACATTCTGGGAAGATTACACCGAATTGTTGTACTTTGCATGTGCTATATTTGCTTCCTTGATCAGGCAAGTGCAGTTCCCTAGAGCCTCCGAGACTTGCCCTCAGTGCAATCGGGATATGAAGATGCTGCAATTAGAGTCTTTGGGGCACAGTGTGGTGGTGGCAGAGCCACTGAGGGGGCAGCCTGGGCTCAGGCTCTTCTGCAGACCCAGGTACCACCCAGAGGCTGTCTGACACCTGCTGCATGGAAAGTGGTTTAGCCCCACCTGTAGGGTAGGCCTGCAGCACTTATGAAAGAAAGACAGAGAAGATTCCCTTCCCGAGAAGCATGCCTCCCTGCTCACCAGTCATTTTTCGGGGCTGTGCCCAACCCGACCATGTACCATCCAAGGGGGAATCCCCCTCCATCGTCCCCAGCTGGGCTCTGGAGTCCTGCTTTTATTCAGTGATGCTATCTTCTTCCCAGGCATGCTGGAGACCCCAGGAGAGCTCCTCCTCACTCTCCATTCCCCAAGCCAGTGTGCAGAGAAGCAGGCCCTTGCGGTACCTCCCAGCCTTTGCTTCCTCTTCCAGCCACCAGCCCAGGACCCCAGTTTGGACCACTAGCCCCGTGACTAATCAGCATCGTGACATCTGAGTGGAGCGTTGCTGAGAGCACGGTTTCCACAGTTGTGGCCTCTGGTCGGTCTCTGCAGTGGCACGTTTCTCAAATGAAGGGCAGCTGGCTCTCAGAGGCCATGGGGCTCTCCCCACAACACACCTCCTTTTCCCTCGGTCACTTCTCTTATGTTCTAGCATCTCTCTCATAGGAGGGGGATGTTGGCCTGTCCCACCTCCAAATTCGAAGCTGCCACGCCCCCACTTTTCTTTCCCACCAGTAGTTAATGGAAGATAAATGGATTGCATCTGTGAGATTCATGGTGACAGCTAACTCCCCTTCACATCACCTGAGATTAGCACCATGAGCCATCCGGTCTAGTCTGCTCTCTTTCCCCTGCTCTGTCTCCTTCTTTGATGATGGTTAATTGATGAGAATGGAACCCTGAATTGTCTTTGTAAAACTGATGAAAGCTATAGTTTCCGTTCCTCCTGCATATTGCAGTCATTCCATTTGAGGTCTCCCTTATAGGCAGAGTAAGTCTCTTACATATGAACCTTCAAGTTGCAAACTTTCAATGATGTGAACATGCATTTGGTTCCAGGAGGGAACCAGAACCTGTGCCATCAACATAAGGCATGGGTGAAATTAACAGCTTGCCATTGGCCTCCTGTTTGCTGATGATCCTTCAGCTCTACCGTCTCCCACCTCCTCTCCCTCCTCCAGTCAGTAACTCTTTTTGCCTGTTCACTCGATGTCAGCCCCTGTATGCCAGCTCATATACTGTACTACTGGACTTTTCGAGGTACTGTTCAGTTCAGTCGCTTAGTCGTGTCTGACTCTTTGTGACCCCATGGACTGCAGCACGCCAGGCTTCCCTGTCCATCACCAACTCCCAGAGCTTGCTCAAACTCATGTCCATAGAGTCGGTGATGCCACCCAACTGTCTCACCCTCTGTCATCCCCTTCTCTTCCTGCCATCAAGGTACTTCAAGGTACTGTACTGTACTGTAAGATTAAAATGTTTTATTTTTTGTTTGTTTTTGATGTATTGTTTGTGTGAAAAGCATTATAAACCTATTACAGTACTATGTAGTTGATTGTATTAGTTGGCTACCTAGGCTAACTTTGTTGGACTTATGAACAAACTTGACTTACGAATACACTCTCGGAGCAGAACTTGTTTATATGTAGGTAACTTACTCATATTCTTATATTCTCAAATCTGAGTGTGCATGTGAGTCACCAGGAAATGTTCATGAAGTTCAGATTAATTCCTGCCCTTGGGGATTCTGGTTTGGGTGGGAGGACTGATCATGCTCAGTTTGGATATAAGGATTCGCTAGAGAATGAGCTTTGACCTGGATTGCTGTTCTCTGCGAGGATGGGAGGATATTAGCTGTGATGATGGCTGCTGCTGCGGCTGCTGCTGCTGCTAAGTCACTCCAGTCGTGTCCGACTCTGTGCGACCCCAGAGACGGCAGCCCACCAGGCTCCCCCGTCCCTGGGATTCTCCAGGCAAGAACACTAATATTGATTAAATACTTAGTCCACCAGGCAGTATCCTAACTGTAGCGATTCATTTAATCCTCAGAGCGTCCTCTTGTGCAGATCCTGTTGTTAGTTCTATTTTTAGATGAGGAAATGGAGGCACAGAAACTTTGCCTGTGGTTACACGGGTAATACGTGGCCAAGCCAGTAGGGATTCCAGGCAGTCTGACCACAGAATATGGCTCTTTCCCATGTGCTACCCCACCTCTCTGCTGTACCTTTTGGGTAACTGTGCCAAACTCTCTGTGTTCTGTAGGTAGAGATTTTTTTTTTTAAGAAAATGATTGGTATTTCTGAGCAAGATCCCCTGGAGAAGGAAATGGCAACCTGCTCCAGTATTCTTACCTGGAAAATCTCACGGACAGAGGAGCCTGGTGGGCTACATGTCCTGTTCTAGCAAAAGACTCAGACGTGACATACCAACTACACCACAACAGCAGAGTCCTAGAACTGTACGTACATGTGAGTATCTCTGATGAAAGAAAATCCAGAGGTGGTTAGGTCATCCATCTCGAGACAGAAAGCCTGAGCCCTACTCAGTACTCTGTAATGACCTATGTGGGAAGAGAATCTAAAAAAGACTAGATGTATGCATCATTTCAGTTCCGTTGCTCAGTCGTGTCCAACTCTTGTGTAGCTAACTCACTTTGTTGTACACTTAAAGCAACACAATATTATAAATCAACTATAATTCAACTGAAAAAAAAAAAGAGAGAGAAGCCTGAGCCTATGATGTTAGCGGCAGGCAGGAGTAGTCAGGACATTGTGAGCAGATTCTACTCTGCGCTCTCTCTCGAGAGCTCTTATCAATACAGCTGGACATAAAAATCAAGATGCGAGGCCCCCGAAGGTCCCTACTCTTGCCAGTGTCAGCCAGCTGCCGCCTGGCCGCTTGGACCGGTCTGTAGGCCTTCTGTGGTCTTGGTGGCTGCAGGCTGGCGCTTGGAGAGTGTGCATTTTGGTTTTAGCTTTTATATTCCTTTCCTTAAATGCATATAGTCCTTCTGCAATCATTAAGTACCTACCAAGAGTCCTGGGCCTCAGGAATATAGGGAGGAAGAAAACGCAGCCTGCCCTGAAGGAAGTAGCAGTCTCTAGGAGAAGACACACATAATAGGAACATAGCACTCCAGGGCGCTGGTTGCTGCCTCCACAGGGAATCTTATTTGCAGTATCTTTGGGACACTGGTTCCAGCCACATCTACATGGAGGCTCATTCACACTTAAGGAAACTGGAGAAGATGCAGTAAGATGTTAACTATAACCACACTGGTCCTGCCTTGGGCCCCGCAGGCCCATCAGCTTGACAGGAGTGATCCAGGCAGGACAGTGAGTCCAGGAGGCAGGACCAGGTGAGGCAAGAGGCCAGGCAGCCTCCCTTCTGTGACCCCCAACGTTGGGGGCACCTGGGATGAGAATCCAGCCCAGATGAGGCAGCTCCAGGGTTTCCATAGCTGGAAGGTGGGTACTGGTGCAACCCTGGTGAGTGCTGGGGGGGCCTTTGGTCTGGGTTGGAGGCTGAGTGACTCTGGGGGCCTCTTCAACTGCACTTTCTTCATGAAGGTGGGGCTGATTCTGCCTCGCAGGCGCCCAACATGTGCTTGGTGACTGAACGTGTAGAAGAGACTGTAAATATCTCTACTGGATAACTTCACATCCAGAGTGGTAGCTATGGAGATGGATTACAGCATATCAGAGAGAGTGGGGTTGGACCAAATGATGTCTAGGGGACCTCTTGACTTCAACATGCTGCCTGGCATACAGCTGCATGTCTGTTGAAACAAATTCTGCAGTTCTCTGGAAGAAAAAAAGCATCCACACAACCCTTCCCCACTTATCTTTGTTCTCATTCATTCTTCATTAAGTTTCTCCTGGCTGCTGCAGGTGACTATCCTTTACCCTGAAGACACCTGACTGTTCAAAAGAGCCTTGCCTTCAGTTTGAAACCCGTTTTTTTTCCCTCTGAAATGCTGTAATGCCTATCCACTGCCACTAGAGGGCTGAGGTTTTCCAGAGCAGCCTCCAGTTCAAAGGTTTGCCTACTGGGAAATCCGGACCGTGGGCAGACTCCAATGTTGGGAAAGATGGGAAAGATAGAATACAGGAGGGTTCGGGGATGACAGAGGACTAGATGGTTGTATGGCATCACCGATTCAATGGACGTGAGTTTGAGCAAGCTCTGGGAGATGGTGAAGGACAGGGAAGCCTGGTGTGCTGCAGTTCATGGGGTCACAAAGAGTCGGACACAACTGAGCAATTGAACAACAGGCAAAGGCCAGTTCTGAAAACTCAAATGAGCAATAGATGTTTAAGCAGCCAAATGCCTGCACATCTGAGCTGGAGGTGCAGGGGAACAGCGGGGGCTCCTATGTCAATAGCCCCTGTGTGGCGGTAGCTGAGGTCTCTGTGCAGCTAAGGGAAATGGGGACATGTTAAAGAACCTCTGTGGGCAGTACCCACTGAGGTGGCAGTGGCTGCCTCACCGCTTTGAGCCATGAACAAACATCCGAAGTTCAATTACTTCCACCTCTCCCACTGCCCCCACCCCCAAATGGAAGAGTTTATGTTGTGAAAGTGAAGTCATTCAGTCCTGTCCGACTCTTTGTGACCCCGTGGACTGTAGCCTACCAAGCTCCTCTGTCCATGGGATTCTCTAGGCGAGAATACTGGAGTGGGTTGCCATTTCCTTCTCCAGGGGATCTTCCCGACACAGGGATCGAACCCGGGTTTCCTGAATTGGAGGCAGATGCTTTAACCTCTGTGCCACCAGGGAAGCCCCAATATACATGTTGTAGCACATGTATATTTATTTTTTTCCCCGAGTCGTCCTTCCCTGAAGGAGTCAATAAGGACTGAAATGACCAATGAACAGAGAGCGATGGGGAGATGTGAGGAAAGAATGGACCACGTTTAATTCGCAGACCAGATAATCTCTTGCCCTTGGCAATGTGCCGGATGTTTTCAGCCCTGAGCTGGGCAGCCCTTTAAGGAAACCAGTTTTATTTAATTCTATTCATAGTTATATTGAGCATTTGTTTATCTGTCACTGTGTTTGAACTTCCTGGAAACATAATGTGTAAGATTAAGGCCCCATCCTCAGGGAGTCTAAGATAAGGCAGCTGAGGTCTACAATGGAAGTTCAAAGCAAGGTTGCTGAGGTGAAATAGTGGTGCCTGGGCCTGGGGATTCGGAATAGGCAGAAACTGGCTAAGCATTTGCTGGCAGAAACTTGGTTCTGTGTGACCAAGCCTGCGGCAGGAAGTTCTCACCTGAGACTGAAATGATGGCAAGAACCAAAGTGGTGAGCTGGGTCAGAACCCCTAGAAGAAAGTGAAGCTCAGAAACTTGGGAGACCCTATAAGAAATACACTATCAAGCCATGTAAAGACTTGAAGGAAACTTTTTTTTTTTTACCAGACTGTGCAGCATCTGGGATCATAGTTCCCTGACCAGGGATGAACCTGTGCCCCCAGCATTGGAAACATGGAGTCTTCACCACTGGACCACCAGGGCAGTGTCAAGGCTTGAAGGAGACTAATGCATGTTACCATGTGGAAGAAGCCAATATGAAAAGGCCACATACTGTACGATTCTAACTCTGACGTTCCAGGAAAGACAAAACCATGGAGACATAAAATCATCATTGGTTGCCAGGGGTTGCAGGTGGGGAGGGAGGAATAGGCAGAGCACAGAGGATTTTTAGAGCAAAGAAACTGTCTGATACTCTGATGTGGACCCATGCCATTGTACATTTGTCCAAACCCATAGAATGCACAACACCAAGCATGCCCCTGAATGTAACTGTGGACTTCAGTTCACTTCAGTCGCTCAGTAATGTCTGACTCTTTGCGACCCCATGAATTGCAGCATGCCAGGCCTCCCTGTTCATCACCATCTCCTGGAGGTCACTCAGAATCACATCCATCGAGTTCGTGATGCCATCCAGCCATCTCATCCTTGGTCATCCCCTTCTCCTCCTGCCCCCAATCCCTCCCAGCATCAGAATCTTTTCCAATGAGTCAACTCTTCGCATGAGTTGGCCAAAGTACTGGAGTTTCAGCTTTAGCATCGTTCCTTCCAAAGAAATCCCAGGGTTGATCTCCTTCAGAATGGACTGGTTGGATCTCCTTGCAGTCGAGTGTACCACTCTACTGGGGGATGTTGTTTGTGGAAGAAGCTGTGCATGTGTAGGAACAGTGGGGAAACCTCTGTGCCGTCCACTCAATTTTGCCGAGAACCTTAAGCTGTTCTTAAAAAATAAAGTCTTAAACAATCTGGGGGAATATGTGTTAACCTCAGTTCTGGAGAAGACACAGACTGGGATGGGGTGAAACCCCCCAGAGCCAGAAGTTTATGGCTTGGTGGCAGAGAGATCAAAGAAAGCAATTTGGAACCCAGCAGGGTGATGGAGAGAGGAGGAAACATCTTGGAAGATGGTCAGACCACCAGTGTAATGAGCAGGTACAGACAGGGTCTAGGTGGGTCAGGCTGGCTTATGGGACCAGTGGCAGGTGGAATAGAGAAGAGTTAGACGTAGTTTAAGTCTTGGAGCCCCTCTGAGGGCTATGAATTCAAAAATAGGAGGAGGTTTCAGAGAGGTGTGCTGATGAGTTCTTTTGGGTGTGTTGGGTTTGAGGTTTTGAAGAACCCTGGGAAGGAAACTATGAGTCTGGAGCTGGGGAGAGAGGGAAGATGTCCAGCTAGGAGTTATCAGTCTAGACATGGTGGTGGAATTTGTGGGAAGAGATGAGATCACCAAAGGGAAAGAGCGTGAAGACAGGATGTTTTTTATTCCTTTATTCATTCACTGGATGTTTGTGTAGCACCAGGAATTGTAATAGGCAATCCTCATTCTTCAGCGTCCTCTAGAAGCTAAGAGCACTGCTTGAGGAGAAATTTGCCTTATTGAGGTGATGTTGGAGCTAGTGATGGGGGAGTATCTGAACTTTTCATCTCTTCTCCCTGGGATGTGGATATGAGGAACAGGAAAGCGCACCGGGGAACGAGGATTCACTTTATCAGGACTCGGGCCTGTGCTCAGGGCTCCCCGGTGCAGAGAGCTCCCGCACAGCTGTGTGGGGGCCCACGCCTCAAGGTTTTATCACTCAACTGGGAATCTCTGCCTCCTCTTAGCTCAAATCCAACTTTGATCACCAGTGTGGGGCCACACCCGCAGGGTGTGATGGAGAACTAAGATGGCAGGGGGCGTCTGGCTCAGGAGAGAGGAACGCCGTGGAGGGCTTGCTGAGCTTCAGTGCCCAGTGGCCTGGCCTGCCGGGAAGCAGGGCCTGCTCAGGTTCTGCAGTCGGGCTGGTAATTGTTCCTTCCCAGGCAGGAGGAGCAAGAAAGCCCTCAGCCGTTCTACAGGTGTGAGCTCCAACCACCACCACGAAATGTGGGAAGTAACAGCCCCAGGACTGATTTGTCCTGAGTTGTGAACAACCCACTGTCCCTTGTTCCTTGAGTTGCTTCCTCTCAGAATCCCTGAACGTCTTCCTTTTCTTTTTTTAAGTTAATTGATTTTTGGCTGCACTGTGCCTCTACTTGCGGTGCACGGGCTTCTTACTGTCGTGCCTTCTCTTGTGGAGCGTGGGCTCCAGGGTGCGTGGGCTTCAGTACTTGTGGCACACAGGCTTAGTTGCCCTGCGGCATGTGGGATCTTCCCAGACCAGGGATCAGACCCGTGTCCCCTGCACTGGCGGGCAGACAGAATCTCTCACCTTGCTAGCCAGTGGGTAAGTGGTAGGGCTTTCCATATTTATTGTGCTCACAGACTGTGGTAGAAGGAGGCCCCAAAGATGTCCATGCCTCCTCCCTGGGACTTGGGACCTGTGACTATGTTACCTCACGTAGCAAAAGGGACTTCCACTGATGTGATTAAATTAAGGATGCAGAGATGAGGGGACTGTCCAGGTGGGCCCCGTGTAATCACAAGTTTCCTTTTAAGAAGAGGCAGGAGGACTAGGGTCAGAACAGAAGTGGTGACAGAAGCAGAGTTCAGAGGGATGCCATGGCTGGCTGAAGCCCACAGCTGGGGATTGCAGCCGGCTCGACACCGGGAGAGAGAAGGAAGCAGATTCTTCGCTAGAGCCTGCAGGACTCTCAGCACTTGATTTTAGCCCCTTTGTGACCCATTTTAGAATTCCAGCCTTCAGGACTGTGAAGTAATACATGTTTGTTGTTTAAGCCACTAAGCTTGTGGTCATTTGATACAGCAGCTATAGGAAACGAATATACCAGCATACACGTAATTTCCAATTTATACCTACATAGGTGCTCAGTTTATTGGATGAATACTTTCAGCCCCAAGCTGTGGTTCTCAATGGTGTTTTCTCAAATCTGTTGTTCTGCTGTAGTTCAGTCGCTCAGTTGTGTCTGACTCTTTACGACCCCATGGACTGCAGCATGCCAGGCTTCCCTGTCCTTCACCATCTCCTGGGGTTTGCTCAAACTCATGTCCATTGAGTCGGTGATGCCATCAACCCTCTCATCCTCTGTCGTCCCCTTCTCCTCCTGCCCTCAATCTTTCCTAGCATCAGGGTCTTTTCCAGTGAGTCAGCTCTTCACATCAGGTGGCCAAAGGATTGGAACTTCAGCTTCAACATCAGTTCTTCCAATGAGTATTCAGGGTTGATTTCCTTTAGGACTGACTGGTTTGATCTCCTTGTAGTCGAAGGGACTCTCAAGAGCCTTCTTCATCACCACAGTTCGAAAGTATCTTTTTTTTTTCTTTTTTTTTTTTTGTGGTATTCAGTCTTCTTTATGGTCCAACTCTCATATCCGTACACAACTAGTGGAAAAAACATAGCTTTGACTATACCGACCTTTGTTGGCAGAGTGATGTCTCTGCTTTTTAATACACTAAGTGTGTCATAGCTTTCCTTCTAAGGATCAAATATCTTTTAATTTCATGGCTGAAGTCACTATCCACAGTGATTTTAGAGCCCAAGAAAATAAAGTCTGTTACTGTTTCCATTCCCTCCACCCTTCTATTTGCTTCATTTGGGTGGGTAGAGACTTGGAGGAAACTGCCCAAGTGAGGAAATCCCCAGGTTCAGTTCAGTTCAGTTGCTCAGTTGTGTCCAACTCTTTGAGACCCCATGAACTGCAGCACACCAGGCTTCTCTGTCCATCACCAACTCCTGGAGCCTGCTCAAACTCATGTCCATTGAGTCGGTGATGCCATCTAACCATCTCATCCTCTGTCATCCCCTTGGATCCGTTCTCTAATTTGTGCCACCCAGCGGAGCAGTCCTGAGAGGGTTCGATTGCCTTGGCTCTGTCTTGCCCTTCACTGCTTCCGTACTCTCTTCACTGCAAATCCAAATCCAGGAGACTTCCATGAGTTCAGAAAGCCAGGTGGAGTGATAGCTGCACGTGAATGTTGTGCTTAACAGAATCTGAGTCATCTGGGAATTGGCAGGAATTTAGTGAGCGAGGTGTAGCGGTGAGTGGAGTCAGATGGGCATTTGGCTCAGGAGATAGGAGCGGTGGGTAAGGGCTTGTTGAACAGGTGTGCTTCCTGCGCTCAAGATGCTCACACAGGCCAGCAGCCGATGCTTGGAATGATCTACAGAAGTGCCCTTGTGTCAGGGTGGCAGCTGAAATTCTGCTTTGCACAGAACCCAAGTGTCCTGAAAAAGGTGAAGCCTCCAACATGGGGCCTGGGGCCATGCTGTCCACACCCTCAACCAGCTTCCGAGGCCAAGGAGCTCTTCTGGGTTGGGCTCGGGGTAGGGGATCTGGGTGGACAAGGTGGGGAGCTGGGAAGGGTGGGAGAGCCTCCCCCACAGGACTTTCTGGAGTGTAGAGGGGCACTCCCTGCTTAAGTAGTGCTTTTCAACAGGCTTGCTGTGTCCCTGGATCCAGACCAAGCAGGGCGGTTCATTGAAAACACACTTCCAAGAAGTTGCACAAACTATGCAATTTGATTTTAAAAACTTAGAATTAGGCCTCTTGAGATCCACGTGTAAAGGTTTGCAAATAAGCACCAGAGCCACATGACGTGGCCCAGCTGCCTGGTTCCGGACAGCGGCCCCTGCCCCTGCTGCCCCTGTGTGTGGCCCTGTTTTTGGCTCTGGGACTCTAGACGGTAATGGTGGCGAAATATGGGTGGTGGAGGGAAGGACTGTTCCCTCAGCCACGACAAAAACAGTTCTTTCAGAGGCTTGGCATGCTGTTCCTAAAAACTTTCTATTCACACGAGGCTCCAGAGGCCTTAGAATTTTCACTTGTTTGTTTGACTTATTTTAGGCTGTGCTGGGCCCTCACTGCTGCACTTGGGCTTTCTCTGGTTGTGGTGGCTCTTGTTGTGGAACACGGGTTCTAGAGCCTGGGCTCAGTAGTTGCGGTGCAGGGGCTAAGTTGCCCCACTGCATGTGGGATCTTCCTGGACCAGAGACCAAACCTGTGTCCCCTGGATTGGCGGGCAGATTCTTAACCACTGGACCACCAGGGAAGTCCCAGAGGCCTCATAAACTCTCTTCTTGGAAGTAAGAGGTTAGGAGATTTGCTAGAGCCCAACTCCTGGGATGGCGATTGAAGAGAAGGCTCTTTGTTGTTGCTAGAATTCGGGCAAGTCTCTCCCAAGCCTGGTTTAAGATCTGGGCTCCCTTTTCCTGCAGAGGTGACTAGGTAGGTATGGACCCACCTGCCTGTGTTCAGTGTAGACATTAACGTGATGGGATCTTCAGGCCCAAGTCAGAGAGGAGACTTTCTCTCTCTCTCTCTCCTCACACACACAGGTCAACAGTGAATCCANACACCCTCAACCAGCTTCCGAGGCCAAGGAGCTCTTCTGGGTTGGGCTCGGGGTAGGGGATCTGGGTGGACAAGGTGGGGAGCTGGGAAGGGTGGGAGAGCCTCCCCCACAGGACTTTCTGGAGTGTAGAGGGGCACTCCCTGCTTAAGTAGTGCTTTTCAACAGGCTTGCTGTGTCCCTGGATCCAGACCAAGCAGGGCGGTTCATTGAACACACACTTCCAAGAAGTTGCACAAACTATGCAATTTGATTTTAAAAACTTAGAATTAGGCCTCTTGAGATCCACGTGTAAATTTTTGCAAATAAGCACCAGAGCCACATGACGTGGCCCAGCTGCCTGGTTCCGGACAGCGGCCCCTGCCCCTGCTGCCCCTGTGTGTGGCCCTGTTTTTGGCTCTGGGACTCTAGACGGTAATGGTGGCGAAATATGGGTGGTGGAGGGAAGGACTGTTCCCTCAGCCACGACAAAAACAGTTCTTTCAGAGGCTTGGCATGCTGTTCCTAAAAACTTTCTATTCACACGAGGCTCCAGAGGCCTTAGAATTTTCACTTGTTTGTTTGACTTATTTTAGGCTGTGCTGGGCCCTCACTGCTGCACTTGGGCTTTCTCTGGTTGTGGTGGCTCTTGTTGTGGAACACGGGTTCTAGAGCCTGGGCTCAGTAGTTGCGGTGCAGGGGCTAAGTTGCCCCACTGCATGTGGGATCTTCCTGGACCAGAGACCAAACCTGTGTCCCCTGGATTGGCGGGCAGATTCTTAACCACTGGACCACCAGGGAAGTCCCAGAGGCCTCATAAACTCTCTTCTTGGAAGTAAGAGGTTAGGAGATTTGCTAGAGCCCAACTCCTGGGATGGCGATTGAAGAGAAGGCTCTTTGTTGTTGCTAGAATTCGGGCAAGTCTCTCCCAAGCCTGGTTTAAGATCTGGGCTCCCTTTTCCTGCAGAGGTGACTAGGTAGGTATGGACCCACCTGCCTGTGTTCAGTGTAGACATTAACGTGATGGGATCTTCAGGCCCAAGTCAGAGAGGAGACTTTCTCTCTCTCTCTCTCCTCACACACACAGGTCAACAGTGAATCCAGTGTAGCTCCTCTATGATGTGGTTTATTTGGTTGGAGGCAGGGAGTTTGGAGTGATGGTAGAATTAGAAAAGCAGGGGAATAAAAAAATTAACATAAAATAGCTTTGAAGGGTATTTTTTCTGACTATATGAATAATTCATACTTAATAAAAATGCAGATGATGCAGGAATGGTATAAGGCCACCGTGTAGTGATAACCCATATTAGCGTTCTGGTGACTATACTTTCATGTATCTTTTTATGGACACACATAGCATAATTTTACATAAAAGGAATTATATGAAATTGCATCATATATTCTATTTTTTTCATCTCCACTTTAGAAAGTTCTCTTTTTCGCCTCTGTTCTTGCTCTACTATTCTGTCCACCCATGGGCACTTGCCTTCCCCTCCCACCAGTGTCACCTGCCATACTCAAGGTCACTGGTGTTGGCAGCCTGGGGGGCATCTTCCATATATTTCTTCATGGTCATGTAATCACAGACAAACACAAATACTCCTTAAGGGAATGTCTTGGATTTGGTTTGAAGTTTTTCTGCACCCTGCTATTCCTGCTGAGTAACAGCTCAAGGAAGCCCTTCTCAGTTCATCTGTGTAGCTCCAGCTCGGGGCGGTGTCAGAAGCCGTGAATTGGACCCATCACTGCTTATGCAGCCATTCTCTTACTGATAAGCATTCACTGTGTTTTCAGGGTTTTTTTTTTTTGCCATCTGAGACAGTGCTTGGACATCTAGTCTTACCTAGTGGTGCCTTTATTTCAAGAAGCTAGAGCCCCAGAAGGAGGATTGCTGGGTGAAGGGGGTGTTTGTTTTCATTAACAGTAGACATAATCAGATTGCTTTCCAAAGGCTGTATCAGTTCCAATAGTGGGTGGGGGTTCCTTTCTCTCTGCTTCCCCAATAGCAGTTTACTTATCATAGTTAAATTTCTTTTTCAGTTTGATAAATGTCAAATAATATCTCACTGTTACCTTCATTTGCATTATTTTGCTTATCAGTGAGGTTGAAAAACTTCTTTAATGCTATTGACCTGTTGGCTACTTCGTCTTCATTTTTTTTTTAATGAATGCTTTCATTATAAAAAATTTATCTATTTATTCTTGGCTGTCGTGGGTCTTTGTTGCTGCGTGGGCTTTTCTCTGGTTGTGGTGTGCAGCCTTCTCACTGAAGTGACTTCTCTTGTTGTGGATCACGGATTCTAGAGCACAGGCTTAGTTGCTCCCTGGCATGTGGGATCCTCCCAGATCAGAGATCGAACCCGTGTCTCCTGCATTGCAGGTGGATTCTTTTACCACTGAACCACCAGGGAAACCCCTGTTGGCTATTTCTGCAGAGAAGTATTGCATAGAAGTTTGATCTTTAATTTTCGGGTTTTGTAGGGTTGGAAAACAACTGGTGTGTGACCTCACCCAGAACTTTCTTCCCTGTGTGCTAGAGGCTTGATCAGATAGGAGCATGCAGATGGTGTCTGTGTTGAAGCAGATCAACAAGGAAGAATTTGGGGTCAATGCCTGGACTGGACTTGACATCAGGGGGTCGGGAATAATGTGGCTCCAGTCCTCAAGGGTCTGCTGCACAAGAGTCAACAGGTTTGATGAGTTCAGCAGCTGTAGGCAGGTTGCTGGAAGTGAGGTTGGCGCAAGTGTCCGTTCCAGGTAATCAGTCCTTTTGCAGTCAGCTGGACTCTAGCCAGTTGCTTGGTATAGGAGGAAAGGGTGTGGGGTAAGGAAACAGAATTAAAGCTCCTAGGAGGGGGGAGACAAGGCTAAGCAGTGCTGGGGCCTTGGCAAGCACACTCCTGTTACAGCAAGCAAGTCCTATACTGGGCAGGGTGGCTGAGGAAGGATCTTTGTTGTACACACCATGTCCCCAAAGAAAGAACAGGAAAGACATCAGAGCCGCACCACACAGTCATCTCTGGACTTCCTTTAGAAACCAAACCCAGGGAAGCAAAACTAAGTCCAGGTTGCAGCAGCTGATGTGGCTGGGACTGCTGATGTGCTTCATGACCCTGGTGAGGATCGCTTAGGAGGACGTGAGCTTCTGTTCTCCACTCAAACCTATCTGGGCAGGTCTTAGCAGCTCTGGTTGTGCAGGGGTGGAGAGGACAGAGGTGGTGGAAATGACGCAGAAGCAGGAATCACTGGAAATTTCCTTTGCTCATGGCAAGGCAAGAAACATGAGGAAGAGAAAACATTTCGTGCCTACCCAGTTGAGTGACTGGCCACATTTCTGTAGCTAAAGTAAATTATTAATTAGGTTACATTTCCCTTCAAAATCATTTTTTGGCTAATCATGTTTCAAACCAGGAAGACCTCATCATTAGAAGTGACTGAGTTTATTAGACATTTCATTTACATTTTATGTTCTTCTTCCTTAAGTTGTGGGTTTGCATTTCTTAAACCAGTATTTTACATGGGGGAACAACTGGGTTTCAGATATTTCTATCTTTTTATTGATCACTTTTAACACTTCTCTCAGGAAGGCAGCTGGTAAAGAAAATATAAGACTGTCTAAGGCTTTTACTCTGTGGATGGTGAAATTGTATGAACTCAACATAAACTCTCAGTTACTGTTGTCTTTTAATGCTATTGCAAGTTAGTGTGAACTCAGAGGCTTCTACTAGGTCAGATATTTCTTTTGAACAAAGGCAGCTGTGTTCCAGCCCCTCTTCCTTTTTAACCTAAGCTTAAAGATTTGAAGTTGCTTATGGATAATCTAGGTGCATGTCTCCTTGCTATGGAGCTTGTCTTTTTTTTTTTTTTTTAATAGGATTTTCTGTATGCTGATGATACAGTTTTTTCTTTTTTTAACTTTGGTCATAAGCTAACAGTGGCCTCAATAGGCACTTATTTTAGCCATTGTGTGAAACCTAGTTCTAAAACCAGCATCAGCAGATGTCCTGTAAAATTTAATTGGTTACATTCAATAGCTCCATATAGCAGGTCACTTCCTTTAGTTAGTTTGGGCACACTTTGCAAATAACTCATCCTGGAGAATTCATTAGAAAGCTGTTTTATTCAAAGCCAGCTATTTCACAGGAGTGTTACTGAGATTTAAAAAACAAACACGCAAAGAAACAAATTCCTCTACCGAGCAGTTAGTTAACTGAACTACTGGCTTTGAAATTTATCTAGGCCAAAATGATTCCATTCTGTATGACATACAGAATGTAGAGAACTTGATTAATCATCGATTCACATGCTGGAATGTATCTAGAATATTTGTTTGTTTTGGTGCCAAATTACTTTATTTGAAGGAATGGTACTGAGGAAAGAATTTAAGTAGATGTTTTGGTACTAGAGTGTTTATTTGTATCATTTTTAGATGTATGCGTGTGCGTTTAGTTGCTCAGCCGTGTTTGACTCTTTGCAACCCTGTGGACTGCAGCCCACCAGGCTTCTCTGTCCATGAAATTTTCCAGGCAAGAATACTGGAGTGGGTTGCCACTTCCTTCTCCAGGGGATCTTCCCAACCCAGAGATCCAATCTGACTCTTCTGCATCTCCTTCATTGCAGGCGGATTCTTTACCACATTAGACCTGGCCTAACCTTCCGGTCTCTTGTTGGCTCTGTATTGGTCAGGATTGCAGTAGAAGACAGATGAAACNTGACTTTAGGGAACTTACAAGGCGTGTGGTGAGTGTAAATGCCTGTTTCCCCAGGGAGGGTATATATTTTGGGTTGGAAATGTTTCTGTTGGCTTGTTTCACACTAACCAACTTTCACTGATAGCGCCGCATGCCCTTCTCTCCTGGTAAACATCTTAGGTCACAGCAGCAACAATTTCAGATATTTTGCAAGTGGAGTGTATTGGTTTCCCAGGGTTGCCTTAACTAATTGCTACAAACCGGGTGACTCAGTAGGAATTTATTCTTTCACAGTTCAGGATTCTGGAAGTCTAAATTCAGGGCATGTCCCTGCTCCCTCTGACAGCTCTAGGCAAGATCCTTCCCTGTGACTTCCAGCTTCTGCCGGCTCCTGATCATCCCTGGTGCTCCTTGGTTTGTAGCTGCATCATCCCCCCCTGCCCATTTCTGTGTGGCCTTTTCTGTGTCTTATAAGGATGCTGTCACTGGGTTTAGGGCCTCTAATCTACTATGACCTCATTCTAACTGATTATTTCTGCAGCGACTCTATTTTCAAATAAGGCCACGGGGACTTCCCTGATGGCCCAGTGGTTAAGAAAATGTCTTCCAATGCAGGGGATGTGGGTTCGATCCCTGGTTGGGGAACTAAGATCCCCCATGCCACGGGGCAACTAAGCCCGAATGCCACAACTACTGAGCCCTGTGCTACAGCTATAGAAGCCTGCAGGCCACAGCAAGGATGCAGCCCGGACAGAATTAACACAACAACAACAACAACAACAACAACATGAAATAAGGCCACACTCTGAGGTTCAGCCCACAACATGGAGGAATCAAAAAAGAAGGTCTGCCCAGGTGGCCCTACTGCAGACAGGAGTCTGAACACATACCTGGCTGAAAGAACTGTCCCTGTTCATAGATGGGTGGGTCAGTAGACAGAACTTCTGGGGGGCTCAGGCCACGTGCCCTCCCGTTAGAAAACTTTGGACAGCTCTTCTTATGTCCGGTCACTGGGTCGGGTTAACCCAAAGTCACCCTCTGGCTTTCTGGGTCTGACTAGCCAGGATCCCTGGTCTTTCCTCATACCGCCTCTGAGCACTGCCTTTACATCTGAGTGATTTAACGGCCTGGCAGGAAGGGCCAGAAGGTCACCGTTGCCACCTGCTCCGCAGTGTGCACACACGGCCCTGCTTTCACACACTGACCCATGTCTTATCGTCCCTCTTGGCCGCATCCCTTTGTTGGATTGTGAACCACAAGCGCCCAAGGCACTCAGTTCTGAGAGTCATGTAGAGGCCACGTCACCAGTGGAGCAGGTGGGCTGAACGGGGTCTCTCCTCTCAGGTCTGCTTTGAGGAGTGGGTTATTTGAGTCCCACTTGGGTAGGATTCTTGGTCAGTCCTGCTCTTGGCCCTATCCCCTCCCACTGTCTCTCTCAGTCACTGGGCTTTACCTGCTGTGGCCTTTCCGCCCCTCACCCATGATGACCTTGTCCCCCACCTGGGGCCTCTGCAGCATAATAACTTCCTTCTCCTGGAACTTTCTGTGCCTGGTTCCTGATCACTCAGTCTCTCAGCTGAGATGGCACCTCCTCCGAGAGGCCTTCCTTGACCACCCCACCCCCAGTTTTACGTCTCCATATCACCTTGTTCTTTCTTCACACAGCCTGGCATTTTCAGATATTTGTTTATTTGTTGATTCTGTCTTCTGCCCTTGTCTGTGATGACCGAGACCTTGTCTTCTGGTTCACTGCTATATCCCAGAGCCAAGACCAGTGTCAGGGACATCGTGGCTGCTTAGTGAAGAGCCTTTGGGGCCTCTTCAGTAACTCAGTACTTTCTTTTTAGACTTCAAGTCACAGAGAGACAACCACATGGAGTATGTAGACAACTGGATGGTGCTACATGGAGCATCAGCTGATCAGGATTCAGAAACTGGGTCCTGGTGTGGGCTGTGGCTAGCCCACTGTGCTGTGGCCAGCGCTTCATTCAGACGCTTTACCTGGAGCTTGGTTTCCCCAGCTCTACGCTAGGGGGACATCCCCATCCAGTGCACAGGGTCCTTGTACAGATGAAATGGTGCTGGGACATAATGGGATACAAATGTGAGACTGTGAGGCTTCAGCCCGCGAAGACCTTTCAGAAGCCATAGGACACCGTGGAAGGAACACAGAGGAGAGAATGTTCCAGAGAAAAGAGGCTTCTCCAAACACTAAACTCTGTGACGGGGCAGCCCTGGGGACTTGTAAGATAATGGGGGTGGAATTTTCTCTCATTCTTACTCTTCCAGGAAGGTTTTTGCCATAGTAGAGTATAGTAGGGGGAAACAGTGGATACAGTGTCAGACTTTATTTTTGGGGGCTATAAAATCACTGCAGATGGTACTGCAGCCATGAAATGAAAAGACACTTAATCCTTGGAAGGAAAGTAATGACCAACCTAGATAGCATATTCAAAAGCAGAGACATTACTTTGCCAACAAAGGTCCATCTAGTTAAGGCTATGATTTTTCCAGTAGTCATGTATGGATGTGAGAGTTGGACTGTGAAGAAAGCTGAGTGCCAAAGAATTGATGCTTTTGAACTGTGGTGTTAGAAAAGACTCTTGAGAGTCCCTTGGACTGCAAGGAGATCCAACCAGTCCATTCTAAAGGAGATCAGTCCTGGGTGTTCTTTGAAAGCAATGATGCTAAAGCTGAAAGTCCAGTACTTTGGCCACCTCATGCGAAGAGTTGACTCATTGGAAAAGACTCTGATGGTGGGAGGAATTGGGGGCAGGAGGAGAAGGGGACGACAGAAGATGAGATGGCTGGATGGCATCACGGACTCGATGGACGTGAGTCTGAGTGAACTCCTGGAGTTGGTGATGAACAGGGAGGCCTGGTGTGCTGCAATTCATGAGGTCGAAAAGAGTCGGACACGACTGAGCGACTGAAATGAACTGAACTGAACTGAGAGTATAATTATTTTTAGCAAAATAACTGTTTCAGACTAGCAAGGTAACTTTTAATCTCCTAATTATAAATGCTGTGGGCCTAAAGAAAGAAGGCTTCTTGAGATGCTTAGTAGAGGACTTT
The DNA here is from genome assembly GCA_006410875.1 of Neotragus pygmaeus. Lineage (NCBI taxonomy): Eukaryota > Metazoa > Chordata > Mammalia > Artiodactyla > Bovidae > Neotragus > Neotragus pygmaeus. The sequence continues at coordinate 1,604,292 of SJYV01017243.1, forward strand.
AGTAATTTCCTGCCCCTTGAGGTGGCTTCCCAGGTGGCTCAGCAGTAAAGAATCTGCCTGCCCATTCAAGAGTTGTGAGTTCGATCCCTGGGTTGGGAAGATCCTCTGGAGAAGGAAATGGCAACCCACTCCAGAATTCTTGCCTGGAAACTTCTATGGACAGAGGAGCCTGGTGGGCTACAGTCCATAGGGTCACTGAAGAGTCGGACATGACTTAGTGACTGAACAATGACAACAGCTCCTTGAGGTGGGGCCAGGCTTCCCCCAACCTGGGAATGTGGGCTGATGGAATGGAGGCTGTCTAGAGTTAGGGCCAACCCATGCCTGGCTACAGGAGAGGCTCTAGTCCATAGTGAGGCCCCTCACAGAATGAATTTTTGAATTTTTTGAAGCATAGTTGATTTACAATGTTGTGTTAGTTTCTGGTATGCAGCAAAGTGATTTTATATATATTTACTTTTTCAGATTATTTTCCAGTATAGATCATTATAAGATATTGAATTTAATTCTCTGTGCTGTACAGTAGGCTCTTATAGTTTATCTATTTTACATATAGTAGTCGGACACGACTGAGCGACTTCCTTTTCATTTTTCACTTTCATGCATTGGAGAAGGAAATGGCAGCCCACTCCAGTGTTCTTGCCTGGAGAATCCTAGGGATGGGGGAGCTTGGTGGGAGGCCGAAGAGTTGGACACGACTGAAGCGACTTAGCAGTGTGTATATATATTAATCCCAAACTCCTAATTTATCCTCCCTCTTCCCCTTTAGTAACCATAAATTTGTTTTCTATGTCTGTGAGTCTATTTCAGTTTTATTGTTGTTCACTAGCTCAGTCGTGCCCAGCTGTTTGCTACCCCATGAACTGCAGCACGTCAGGCTTCCGTATCCTTCACCACCACCTGGATTTTGCTCATACTCATGTCTATTGAGTTGGTGATGCCATCCAACCATCTCATCCTCTGTCACCCTCTTCTGTCCTCAATCTTTCCCATCATCAGTCTTTTCCAAAGAATCAGCTCTTTGCATCAGGGGGCCAAAGTATTGGAGCTTCAGCTTCAGCCCCAGTTCTTCCAGTGAATATTCAGAGTTGGTTTCCTTTCGGATTGACTGGTTTGATCTCCTTGCTGCTCAAGGGACTCTCAAGAGTCTTCTCTAGCACCACAACTTGAAATCATCAATTCTTAAACACACACAGACACACTACACTTTCTTTATGCATTCATCTGTTAATGGACATTAAGGTTGCTTTACTGTCTTGGCTACTATAAATAGTGCTGCTATGAACACTGGAGCTCATGTATCTTTTCAAATGGGAGTTTTTGTCTTTCCCAGACAGATGTCCAGTAGTGAGAATGCAGGATCATATGGTAGTTCTATTTTTCCTTTTTAAAGGAAATTCCATACTGTTTTCCATAGTGGATGCACCAATTTACATTCCCACCCACAGTGTGGGAGGGTTCCCTTTTCTTCATTTTTTTTTTTAACTTTATTTTACTTTACAATACTGTATTGGTTTTGCCATACATTGACATGAATCCACCATGGGTGTACATGAGTTCCCAATCCTGAACCCCCCTCCCACTTCCCTCCCCATATCATCTCTCTTTGGGGCTGGTGCACTGGGATGTCTCTTTCCTTCATATCCTCTCCAGCAGTTAAAGACGTTTTAATGATGGCTATTCTGACTGGTATGAGTTATGATTTTGCTTTGCATTTCTCTAGTAATTAGTGAGGTTGAGCATCTTTTCATATGTTTGTTCACCATCTGTATATCTTCTTTGGAGAAATGTCTGTTTGGGTCTTCTGCCCATTTATTTATTTATTTATTTATTTTGTATTGAGCTATATCAGCTCTTGGTATATTTTGGAAATTAACCCCTTGCTGGTTGCATCGTTTGCAAATATTTTCTCTCAATCGGTGGGTTGTTTTTTCATTTCGTTGATGGTTTCCTTTGCTGTGTTAAAGCTTATAAGTTTGATTTGATTAGGTCTCTCTCTCTTTTTTAAAAATTTATTTTGCCTTAGGAGACTACTCTAAGAAAACATTGCTATGGTTTATTTCAGGGAATGTTTTGTGTACGTTCTCTTCTAGAAATTTTATGGTGGCAGATCTTATGTAACTGACCATAGGCGTGAGGATTTATCTCCGAGCTCTCTATTCTGTTCTGTGGAGCCATGTGTCTGTTTTCGTGCCAGTAGCATGCTGTTTTGATGACTGTAGCTTTGTAGTATTATCTGAAGCCTGGGTGGGTTATGCTTCTAGCTTTGTTCTTTTTCCTCAAGATTGCTTTGACAATTCTGGGTCTTTAGTGCTTCCATAAATTTTAAGATTATTTTAGGATTATTGTAGTTCTCTGAAAAATGTCATGTGTTCTTTGATAGGGATCACATTAAATCAGTAGATTGCTTTGAGTAGTATGGCCACTTTAACAATATTAATTCTTCCAAAGGTCTGTGAATTGTTAACTCATTATTCTGGGCCCTGAGGATGCTGGGAAGAGCTAGAGGGTTTGGGTCAGGACCTTTGGGAATGAGTTAGCCTAAGCCTAGTGGTGGCAAGGATAGAGCTCAAGGTCCACAGAGATAGCTTCACATCCAGAGTGTTTCTCTGCTTGGACCTCCCTCCCTTTCTGGACCTCTCTGTGGACTCCTTGGGCCCCTGGCCCTGCATCTCCTGGAGCCTCCACTCTGCACATAACTAGGTGCTGGCATCTGACCTGCTCTGCCTCCTGAGCAGCGTCCCCGGCACAGCGCAGTCCCAGGCGAGGCAGGCAGCCTGGTCGGCCAGAATGTCCGTCAGGCAGCTGGTGGAAGAGCTGCTTGTCTTGCTTTGTCTCCACTGTCCTGCTGCTGCCTTGTCTAGTCTTTTCTGTGTTCACTCAAACCTCCATCTCAAAAGTTTGGCAAGAGAACAAGGAAGGAAGATTGCCTATACAAGAAAGTACAATAAGCAGTGAAGGTGGCTCTGAATATTAATTCAATCTATAAGTTTGACAACTGTGATGAAACTGGCTAGTTATTAAGTCACACACTATCCAAGCGCATGTAATAAGAAATAACCTGATAGTCCTAAATCTATGAAAGAAACTGAATTTTTAAACTTTCCCTTATGAAAGCTCTAAGTTTTAGGAAAAAACCTAAGAGAAAATCTTTGTGGCCTTAGGAGTTCTCAGATCCAGCACGAAAAATACATCAATAAAAGATAAACTGATAAATTGGATAAACTGATAAATATTAAAATGAAAAACTTTTGCTCTGAGAAACATCCAATTAAGAATGAAAAGACATGATATAGAATAGAAGAAAATATTTGCATATGATACAAATGAACTTATTTACAAAACAGAGAGAGACTCATAGACAGAAAACAAATTTATGGTTACCAAAGGGAAAGGTGGGGAGAGGGATAAATTAGCAATTTTGGATTAGCAGATGCAAACTACTGTATATAAAATAGATAAACAGTAATGTCCTACCTGTAAAGCACAGGGAACTATTTTCAATATCTTGTAATAAACCATAATGGAGAGAAATACGAAAAGCATATATCTATATATGTATAACTGAATCACTTTACACCAGAAACTAACACAACACTGTAAATCAACTACACGTCAATTAAAATTTTTTGAAAATTTCAATTTGCATAGCTGACAAAGATTTGTATCCAGAATATACAGAGAACTCTCAAAAGTCATCAATAAGAAAACAGAGATCAATTTTTAAAAAGTTGGGCAAGTGATTTGAATACACACTTCACCAAAAAAGACATACATATGACCATTAAGCCCATGAAAAATTGCTCAACATCATTAATTATTGGAGATATGAGATATCTCTACACTTCTATTGTCATGGCTAAAATAAAAGAAACCCAAACTGACAATACTAAGTTTTGGTGAGGATGTGGAGTGATTGGAACTCTTGTATGTTACTAGTGGGAATACAAAATGGTACAGCCACTTTGGAAAACAATTTCTTCATTTCTTATATAAACATATAGTTAGTTACCACATGAACCAGCAATATTCATCCTATTTACTCAAGAAAATCAAAAACACATTTACATGAAAACTGTTATACAAATGTTTCTAGCAGCTTTATTCGTAACTGTAAAAAACTGGAAAAACCCACATGTTCTCTCTCTCTTTTTTTTAAAGAAGTTATTTATTTGGCTCTGGTGGGTCTTAGTTGCAGCATGCAGGCTCTTCAGTCTTTGCTGAGGCATGCAGGATCTTTGGTTGTGACATTCCAATTCTTAGTTTCGGCATGTGGGGTCTAGTTCTTTGAGCAGGGATTGAACCCAGGCCCCCTGTATGAGAGTCTGGAGTCTTAGCCACTGTACCATCAGGGAAGTCCACCATACGTTCTTTAACAGGTGAATGAGTAAACAAACTTTGGTCATCTCGCTAGTGGAATACTACTCAGCAACGAAAAGGAGCAAGCTAATGGTATAGCTGGGTTGCATGGGGGAGCAGAGGCTCAGATAAGCTGGCCTTTGGATACAGCTGAATTAAACCGGTCATCCTTTGATAATGGCATCATCATCATGCTTTTCTCACAGTCCATCCCTGATGCTAATGGTTTGGCTCCAGATAGAAATCTGTGGCACCAAAGGGCTCTCCCACCCTGTACTGAGTTGTCTGTTCTCAGATACTGGCCAGGAGGCTGGGAGTGGGAAACTAGGAACTAGGGCTAAGAAGAGGGTAACCCAATCCTCATGGCTTCTGGGAAGCTTTGCTTTTGTTCCACAGAGATAGGTGCTCATCCCACCTGTCTTGGACTCTTTCCTTCTCTCTGTGTGTACTGGAGGTAGGATGAGCTAATGGTAACTGTATAGGTTTTAGTGTCAGAGAGGCTTTGGTTTAAATCCTGGCCCCAAAGCAGTGATCTTAGACAAGTAATTTAATCACTTTTGGTCTCAGTTTTTTAAATTTCTGAAATAGGGACAAGACTAGTAGTTATCTCATGGGGTGGCTGAAGACTTAAATGATAAAAAGCATATATAATGTGAAGCCTAGAGCCCAATATGTAAGCATGCACTAAATGGTAGATATTATTATAGTTGTCTTGTTAATAGTACTTACCACATTATAGCATAATGATCTGTTTACATGCTTGGCTTCTTTTCTAGACCAGGGACTTGTNATATATAATGTGAAGCCTAGAGCCCAATATGTAAGCATGCACTAAATGGTAGATATTATTATAGTTGTCTTGTTAATAGTACTTACCACATTATAGCATAATGATCTGTTTCCATGCTTGGCTTCTTTTCTAGACCAGGGACTTGTTGAGGACAGGAGCTGTATCTTGTTGATTTTTGTACCTGCAGGGGCTAGCCCAGTGCCTGTAGGTAAAAGGTGCTCACTGAATGTCAACTGAATGGATGGACTGTTTAGTTAGTAGTTAGCTTAGGGAGGGGATACTGAAAGCCTTTCTATTCATTCAGTTCAGTTCACTCAGTCGTGTCCGACTCTTTGCGACCCCATGAATCGCAGCACGCCAGGCCTCCCTGTCCATCACCAACTCCTGCAGTTCACCCAGACTCATGTCCATTGAGTCAGTGATGCCATCCAGCCATCTCATCCTCTGTNGTTATTATTATTCCACACAGTCAAAGGCTTTGGCAAAGTCAATAAAGCAGAAATAAATGTTTTTCTGGAACTCTCTTCCTTTTTACATGTCCATTACCATCACCATTATCAGAAAGCACCCAAGAAGTAATTGTTTTCTCATGGAGCTTGAAGGCATAAGCTTCACTCTGGCCTTCCTTGTTTCACACCTTCCTTCAAGTCGGGTCCTGAGATGGGCTGTGGTTGCCTGCTGTCAGACTCAACTCAGCAGCTTGAAACCCCCTGGGGCTCCTGTCTAGCTGCTTCAAGCATCAGTTGCCTTTGTTCCCTTCAGCCCAGACCCATATCGCTTCACTTAGATAGGGAGCGGGCTTGAGGCAGGAATCACACGGGTGTATCTTCAGTTACAGTGGTAATGTGGGGCTTGATCCCTTTTCTGAATGGGCTACTAGCCTCTTTGGGGAGCTTATATGTGCTGTACCAACAGTAATGGGGTTCTAACGCCATCCAGAGACTTTTCGTTGACTGGATTAAATCTGATGAATTGTCTTTATAATTAGGTACATAATGAGTGGAATGCTTGCTTATGTCAGCCTACTGGGATCTAGGAGGGCGATCTTCAGGCTGTGCCCTCAGTTCTGCTCAGTTTGCATTTATATCTGGGGATAACACATTATGTCCATTAACATTAACATTTGTAGTTTGGAGACATATCTCAACACATTGGACCAATAGGGAGGAATTAAAAGGGATAAATATCCATTACTGCTTTTAGGGACCAATAATCCAATAATGGGCGTGTGGAATGAAGTGGGTTTAGTTTAACTGAAGCACATAAAAAAGACCTGGGCTGTTATGCAACGCAAGTTCAGTATGAAACCAGGAATATGATGTGTCTACAAAAAGGCTAATGCTATCAGGTCACATTAACAGAGGTACGGTTTACAGAACAGAGGGGAGTGACGCTTTTACCCTCTGAGCCAACTGACCTCACCTTGAGTATGGTGTTTAGTTCTGACAGTCATGTTTTAGTAAAGACGTTTACAACTGTAATGTGACTGTAGGACAATCAGAAGGGTGAGATAATTTAGTGCCAGTTAATATAACGGCTGCCCACTCCAGTATCCTAGCCTGAAGAATTCCATGGACTGTATAGCCCATGAGGTTGCAAAGAATCAGACACGACTGAGCGACTTAAAAATATCTCTCTCTCTCTATATATATATGTAATGGTTGGAGAGATTTAGCCTAAAGAAGGATTTGCTGGGTTCACCATAGCTGGCAATACTGATAGGAATTCCTTGTGGAAGAGGGATTCAGTGATCCTCTGTGTCTCTAAAGCAGTGCTTTACAATAGAACCTTCTGTGATGATGGAAATGTTTTATATCTATGCTGTTTAATAGGTACTAGGAAGATATGATTTTAAGCAATTAGAATGTGGGAACTGAATTTTAAATTTAATTTTAACGAATGAAAATTAAAATAGCCAAATGTGGCTACCATATTGGACAATATGCAGCTCAGAGGAGAAATAAAAGAATAGAACAGAGGTTAGCAATTTTTTTTCATTAAAGAGCAAGATCGTAACTATTTTGAGCTTTGGTGCCCATATGGTTTCTGTTGCAGCTACTCAGCTCAGCCATTGTAGTGCAAGAAAATAGACCATGTAAGAAAGAATGCATATGTCTATGTTCCAATGAAACTTTATCAATGGACACTGAAATTTGAAATGATCTAATTTTAATGTGTCACAAAATATTATTCTTTTAATTTTTTCTGTTATTCTAAAGATGTAAAAACCATTCTTAGCACACAGGTTGTACAGAAATGAGTGGCCAGCTAGATTTGACCTGCGGGCTGTGATTTGCTCACACTGGCTTAGCATGTAGGTGGAAACCTTAGGGAGTTCTATGTGAGTTCAGTTAAGGAAGATAATGATTCATTAGAGGTGGCCAGGGATAGAAGGAGCATCTTCAGTAAGTGGTGAGTTTCTTGTTACTAACGCTTCAGATATCAGCTGGATAATGAACTATCTGGCCAGGGGTGATACAGAAATGTGTCTCTCTAGTAGTACTTACACTAGAATTCCCCCCTAATTCTATAGGAGTATTAAAATCAGAATGACATGTGACTGCGCTAAAATCATACCTGCTTTTTAAAGGGAAACAAGTCATTTTCCCTCACTTGATACTTACTCTCAGCTCCCTGCTGCTGGAACAGGGACTGTTTTGAACAGAGGCACTAGCTTCATTGTTTCAGCAATTTTCCTGAGTGTTCAGGGACGCCTGGGATGTGCCTTCTTGAGGGAGTTGGTTTTTCCATTTGTGTGCAGCCCAGGAAAGGTCTTAAGACTTTCACACCCGAGGAGAGGACACCCTACTGGCTGTACACACCTTTGTTCTGTTACTGAGTCCCTGAGGACACGTGGGGGACAAAGTGGTCAGGGTTAGGAAGCGTCCCTTCTAGCTAGTTCTTTCTGTGGCCGGGTCATGCATCATTCTGTGACTGGAGAAGGTCACCTCTAATATTTTCCCCTCCAGACAGATAGGGAAACCGTTGCTCTCTGGGGACCTCTGAGCCTCTGTCCAGAATGATCTCGAGAACTCAAGTCCAATGGAGTAAGCTTGACACCTTGATTGTCCAGGTTAAGGATTCAGTTGTTTCTAGTATTGTCAACTCTGCTTTCTTAATTTTCTCTTCTCCCTTTTGCCTAACTTCTATCCACTGAACTTCTAATCAGCATCTCTGCCAGAATAAACAAAAGTAAAAAATAAACAACTTTTTCCTTCAGGAGAAAATGGAAAGTGCTGATTTGAAGTTTTAATTGTGTGTGTGTGTGTACACCTTTATTCAAAGCCCAGCCTGCTCTCACTTTAACAAGAGTTTTCTTTATATTTTTGTGAAGCAAAGGAAACTTAAAAAAACCTTTATTTGGGGGATTTAAAAAATTGAGATATTTGACATACCATGTTGAGTACATCTAAGGTGTACAGTATATAGATTTGGTACATTTATGTTACAATATGGTTGCCACTTTTGCCTTAACAAATAACCTCTAGTCCATCAGAGTTACCATTTTTTCTAGTACTGGGAACAATTAAGATCGAGTCTCTTAGCAAGTATAATGTTTATAATACAGGTTTATTTTCTGTTACCACTGTACAGTGTATCAGGTCTCCAGGACTTATTTATCTGCTATTTTAAATATGTACCCTTAAACAACATCGTTCTCATTCCCCATGTAGGGGATTTCAGGCATATACAATGTAGACAGGAGAGTACAGTCAACCCCAAGTGCCCATCACCAGCTTTGACAGTGACTCCTGGCCAGTGTCGTGTCATTGGCACCGCTCTCCTGCCTTCTGAGTTATTTTGGACCACATCTACCGGAAGCTTTCCACGTGGTGAACTGACTCATCTTTGTACTAAATCTTGACTCCGTGTTTTCCATTTCAGATAATTGCCTTTGATGAGTTAAGAGCGGATTTTAAGAGCCCCATCGACCAGTGCAACCCTCTTCATGCGGTAAGTAGTGGGTGCTGGTGACCGGAAGGGTGGTGTCCCTCCAGCCACCCAGGGCCTGTGAAGGAGGGTAAGGTTTTGATGAGTAGAGTGAGTGAAGCACATACTTGGCCCTGGCTGCACCTCCATGTCTGGTTCAGGGCGGTAGTCCCTGAGGCTGCAGCGGTCTTAACTAATCCTGAAAAGTCAAGTATAGCAGTCCCAGTACCTGGATGGGAAAGCTCTGTGTGCTGTGGCTGTGGATTCCTTGCGGCCCCGTGTTAGTGGGTCCTGAACAGGGAGAGAGGCTCCAGGCTGTCCATCATGTTGGCGGATATGGGAGCATCACTGTGGTCATCCCCACTCTGTACTTTGCCAGGTTTCCCACACAGGGAAACTTGCAGGGGGTTGACATGTGCAGTTCATTTCACTGTATACATCACCCAGGGAGCATTCGTCTCAGGAGGCTGTCTGGGTTTGAGGTCAGTTTGCCTCCCCCTGGGAACCTGATGCAGTCCAGTTGTCTGGCCCCGGTTCAGAATGTGAGAGACCCCCTGCCCCTGCCGCTCCCTGAGTCCTGCTGCTCTGTCTGGCTTGTCAGGCCATGACCACTGCTTGCACGTGCCTGGAGTGGATGTAGGAGGAAGCCTTGATGTGGGCAGAGGAAAAGGACCTCGTGTCTGCAGAGTCGGGTGGGTGCTGGCTATCCACTCCTTGGCTCAGTGAAGCCCACATCCCAGAGCCAGGCACCAGCCAGGCCTGTACAGAGTCTTTTCCAGACTCTTCTGGACCAGAACTCAAAGGATGGAGGTCATAGTTCATGCATGTCTGTCTCTCAGTCTAATAAGCTCAGTGAGCCTGCATTGTGTTGAACTTCCCTCCAGGCCCTGGTTTCCAGGGCTAAGGCAAGTTTTTGTTTGAATAGTTCTGTTGATAGTTTCAGTTAAAAGTTGTAGAGTGAATGCCAGGATTTACTAGTGTGACTATACATATACATACATACATATATATATATATACACACACATATATGTAGTATGTATCTGTGTGAATATTAACCTGGAAGGCTTTAGTGACATCATTTAGTGACATAATTCTCTAGTGACAAGGACAAAGAGGTCTGTTCTCCTTAGCTGCAGACCCCCTGAAGAGAGTTGTGTTCTTCGGGAGGTACTAAAACACCAAGGGAATAGGCTTTGGTGTCCACTTGTAAAGTACAGGGTTATTACTGTATTATTATTTAACAGTTATTACTGTTAAATTTTGGGTGGGTTTTATTACATTTCAACAATACAAGAGAAGACTCTACATATGGACATCACCAGATGGCCAATACTGAAATCAGATTAATTATATTCTTTGCAGCCAATGATGGAGAAGCTCTATATAGTCAGCAGAAACAAGACCGGGAGCTGACTATGGCTCAGATCATGAACTCCTTATTGCCAAATTCAGACTTAAATTGAAGAAAGTAGGGAAAACCACTAGACTATTCAGGTATGACCTAAATCAAATCCCTATGGTTATACAGTGGAAGTGAGAAATAGATTCAAGGGATTAGACCTTNATGGAGCCCAGCAGCGCCAGGTTCCTGCCTCTTTCCTGCTCTGCTTTCCGTCTTCGTCTCTCAGAGCCTTCTCTACCTCCCGGCCCCTCTCTACTCCTTCCGTGGGTTCCCTTGATTCAGTCTCCTTTTGACTCAATCTGGAGCATATCCAAACTAGTTCCCTCTTTCCGGAGTACCTCCTTTCTCTCTCATTGCAATCCAACTCTTCCCCCCACCCCCATCTTTAAACGCATCTAGTCTGCCTTGTTCTAAACAATTTCACTGACCTTGGTAACCCTTCATATTGCCAGCCCACACATTTCTTCTTTCGATTCTTGCCACATTCTGGGAAGTCATCAACACCCCTTGCCTACACTTCCTCACTCCTACTTATCTCTGAATTCCTTGTAGTTTGCCAGATGCTTCTGTCATTCAATTGAAAATGGTATTTTGAAGGTCACCAATGATGTCAAATCCAGTGGATCGACTTCTTTGTTCCTACGCCCTCGACTTTGCTGTAGTGTGGCATTATTGGACACTCTTTCTTCTTGACTTCCTGACCCAAAACCCTCTTAATTTTCTTTCTGTCTTGTGTCCACTCATCTCTAACTCCTTTTTGAGTCCTCTTCCCTCACACTCCAAATGCAGCCGTTCATTCATGTTCTGCCTCTGACCTTGTTTTCTTCCTGTTTTATACTAGGAGTTCCAGTCAGCAGTCTATGGGTCATATATGGTCTGCGAATTTGTTTTGTTTGACCTTTTTAATATTTTAAGAATCTGAAGATTTCATACAAAAATCTGGATTTTCAGCCTCTTTTGGGAAAATAATTGCAAGGGGCCTGGCAGTATTGGAACCATACCCCCTAAGGCAACAATCAGCTGAAGTGAGGCAGTGATGACGCCTTCAGATGGGAAGTGTGTTTTTCAGTTCATTTCCACTCCAACCACTCCCCCGCCTGCCTACCCCTATATGCATTTGAGTGTAAGATTCTGCTTTCTCTGAGCTCATCCCTCTCCAATGCTGGAGCTTCTATCATCATTCATCTTAGAGTGGCCCCCAAACCTATACCTTCTCTCCTGCTCTGTCTTCCTCTTGAATTCCAGGCAAGCATTTGAAGCCATCTCTTGAGCATCCCTGGGTTGGGAAGATCTCCTGGAGAAGGAAATGGCAACCCACTCCAGTATTCCTGCTTGGAGAATCCCAGGGATGGAGGAGCCTGGTAGGTTACAGCCCATGGGGTCGCAAAGAGTTGGACACGACTGAGGCACTTCACTTCACTTCATTGAGCATCTTTAGCTGGTTCTACTCCTTGTACCTCAAGGAGTGCTAGTAAATCACACTTCTCCACCTTTTTGGGTTGAACCAGTTGAGAACATACATGAGTCTAGATGAAGATGAAAATACAGTGTCCTATCCATCCAGCTCCATGGATGGTCAAGGTAGGATTCCAGCACCTTCAGTAGTGAATACCAAAGAGGGGTGGGCTCACGGCTTGTGTTGCCTTGCAAGCAGGCTTTAGACCTTGGCCACATAAACCTACCACATGCTTGCAGGAGTGGAGGAAGAGAATGAATCACAGGCAGTCCCTAAAGCAAGAGAAGCCAGGCCACATGCTTCCTCCCTAATACTTCCCTAAGATGTGGAAACTGTTGGTTGAATTCCTATTTTATGGATTGGGGCAGAGAAAGGAATTAAAGGGCTCAGAGTTCTCCCTTTTGTCACCTGTCCATAAACTTACATCTACTTCTGCTTTATTGACTATGCCAAAGCCTTTGACTCTGTGGACCACAGCAATCTCTAGAAAATTCTTAAAGAGATGAGAATACCAGACCACCTGACTTGCCTCCTGAGAAATTTGTATGCAGGTCAGGAAAAAACAGTTAGGACTGGACATGGAACAACAGACTAGTTGCAAATAGAGAAAGGAGTACGTCAAGGCTGTATATTGTCACCCTGCTTATTTGACTTCTATGCAGAGTGCATCATGAGAAACGCTTGGCTGAATGAAACACAAGCTGGAATCAAGATTGCTGGGAGAAATATCAATAACCTCAGATATGCAGATGACACCACCCTTGTGGCAGAGAGCAAAGAAAAACTAAAAAGCCTCTTGATGAAAGTGAAAGAGGAGAGTGAAAAATTTGGCTTAAAACTCAACATTTGGAAAACCAAGATCATGACATCTGGTCCCATCAATTCATGGCAAATAGATGGGGAAACAGTGGAAACAGTGACAGACTTTATGTTTTTGGGCTCCAAAATCACTGCAGATGGTGACTGCAGCCATGAGATTAAAAGACACTTGCTCCTTGGAAGAAAAGTTATGACCACTCTAGACAACATATTAAAAAGCAGAGACATTACTTTGCCAACAATGGTCTGTCTAGTCCAAGCTATGGTTTTTCCAGTAGTCATGTATGGGTGTGAGTTGGACTATAAAGAAAGCTGAGCATCGACGAATTGATGTTGTTTTTTTTTAATTTTAAATTTTTATTTTTTTTACTTTATTTTTCTTTACTCTATTAGCTTTGCCATACATTGACATGAATCCACCACAGGTGTACACGAGCTCCCAATCCTGAATCTCCCTCCCACCTCCCACCCCACAACGTCTCTCTGGATCATCCCCGTGCACCAGCCCCAAGTATCCTGCATCCTGCATCTAACATAGACCAGCGCCTCGTTTCTTACATGATAGTATACATGCTTCAATGCCATTTTCCCAAATCATCCCACTCTCTCCCTCTCCCTCAGAGGCCAAAAGTCTGTTCTATATGTCTGTGTCTCTTTTGTTGTCTCACATACAGGGTCATCATTACTATCTTTTTAAATTCCATATATATGTGTCAGTATACTGTATTGGTGTTTTTCTTTCTGGCTTACTTCACTCTGTATAATAGGCTCCAGTTTCATCCATCTTATTAGAACTGATTCAAATGTATTCTTTTTAAATTGATGCTTTTGAACTGTGGTGTTGGAGAAGACTTTTGAGAGTCCCCTGGACTGCAAGGAGATCTAACCAGTCCATCCTAAAGGAAATCAGCCCTGAATATTCATTGGAAGGACTGATGCTGAAGCTGAAACTCAGCATACTTTGGCCACCTGATGTGAAGAACTGACTCATTTGAAAAGATTGAAGGCAGGAGGAGAAGGGGACAACAGAGGATGAGGTAGTGGCATCATCAACTCAATGGACATGAGTTTGAGTAAACTCTGGGAGTTGATGATGGACAGGGGGGCCTAGCATGCTGCAGTCCATGGGGTCACAAAGAGTTGGACACAACTGACCAACTGAATTGATAAACTTACTATAGATTTACAGCCTACTCTTTTGGTTAACCACCTTGGTTAATTGGGACATTAGCTTTCATGCCACTCAGGTTTACTACCACATGTGTTACTGGTCTGTGGATTCTGTTTCTGAAGTGCTTCATGAATTGCAACTCTCCTTCCCAAAGCCACTTCCTCAAGAGCTCTGGCTCTCCTTTCTTTTGCTAGACTATTGCAGTAACCTCCTAGGTGGGTTTTTCCCTCTGGTCTTTGGTCTGCTCCCTAGCGCTGCTCCTCAGTTCACTCTGCACATCATCATTGGCGTGATCTAAGCCAATCTTTACCATATATGACTTTTTATCCAAAGTCTTCTTGCTTTCGCTTAGTCATGTCCAACTCTTTGCGACCCCATGGACTGTAGCCTGCCAGGCTTCTTTGTCCTTGGGAATTCTCCAGGCAAGAATACTGGAGTGGGTTGCCATGCCCTCCTCCAGGGGATTTTCCCAACCCAGGTGTCGAACCCAAGTCTCTTGCATTGCAGGCTGATTCTTTACCAACTGAGCCACCAGGGAAGCAAAATCTTCTTGGGGTCCCAACTTTAGAGAATGAATGGCCAATACTTAGCATTTCTTTTAAGACCCTCTTTGATTTCCTACCCCCTCTTTTAACCTTATTAAAATCTACTTCCTTTCACTTATCTAGGGGCTTCCTTGGTGGCTCAGAGGTTAAAGCATCTGCCTGCAATGCGAGAGACCTGGGTTCGATCCCCGGATCAGGAAGATCCCCTGGAGAAGGAAATGGCAACCCACTCCAGTATTCTTGCCTGGAGAATCCCATGGACGGAGGAGCCTAGTGAGCTACAGTCCACGGGGTCGCAAAGAGTCGGACACGACTGAGTGACTTAGCTTTAGCTTTAGCTTTAGCTTTCACTTATCTGCTCACCCATTTATTGAGTACCTCCTATGTGCTGGGGGTTGTGCTGAGTACCATAGATAAGACTGTGACTTCCTTTCTTTGTGCCTTGTCTTACACTATTTCATCACTTGGATGTCCTTCTCTGTGGGCTAAAATGCTATCTTTCAGTTTCAACTCAAATGTGGCCTCTTCCATGAAATCTTTAATAATCCACTGAAGAAATGTCTGCCTTCTCTGTCTGACTGGCTCTTTCAGTGGCCTTCCTCCATAATGAGGTCTTAGTCACCTATCTGCCTCCTTTCCTGGTTGCAGCCTTCCTGGGGGCCAGTGCTACATCTTCTTCAACCTTGAGTTGTCTGTGGTCCTATGCTGTCCTGGTGCACAGGAGGCACTCTATTGATGGGTTGATAAAATCACATGTTCTCCAAAGTAGGAAACAGAACAAACCCAGAGAAAAGTGTTTAAAAACACAAATAAATGAAGCATGATCCTAGGTGTTACTAAATATAGCTTTATAGAGATGAATATGTCATGACTAATTGAAAACAAATCTGTTTCGAAATAAAGCAGCACATTGACATTAAATACTGTTTCTTCATCTCTTTTCATTCCTACTGCAACCAGCTTAGTTTTTTTTAATGTCTTTAATGTCTATTAATGTTTTTAATGTCTTTTTAATGTCTTTTTAATGACTCTCCCCAAAGTCGGGACCATGCCATTGAGTCATCTCACCTTTGGATCACCTGGCAGGATATCTCACTCATAGTAGTACAATAAATTTCTCAACAAGTGTTGTTTGAATGAATGCATGCATACATATGTGAGAAACTTCTTCAGTGAGATGGGACTTGATGGGTAAGAGGGACCTGAAATGCAGACGCGAGTTGAAAGAAAGTTCAAAGAATAATCAAAGATTTCTCTAAAACCAGATGCCAACTTTGACTGATCTGTCTGTCATAACTCAGCCAAACTTTTCCTGCTGACATTGCCATATGCGTGTCCCTCCCATCCTTGGAGGCCTTTGATTCTTTCTCATTGCCTGTTGCCTCCAGTCCTGACTCCTTCACCTGGTCTTCTTGGCCCTCTCAGGGGCCTTTTCTAGGCTATTGTTCTACTTCTCCCCAGCTTGAACCCAGGCCAGCCAGGTAACCCCCCTCCTCTTAGGTGCATATCTTCCCTAGACTCTAAAGGCACATCCACTTCTGTGAAATCTTTATCATTTTGACTGAGGGTAAAATCTTCCCCCTGTCACCAGTAGCAGCTGTTTCCAGACCTGGTTGCTCATCAGAGTCAGATGCATAGCGTTTAAAACCCAGATCCACGACATTGTACACACTGCTATATTTAAAATGGATAACCAACAAGGACCTACTGTATAGCACAGGGAACTCTGCTCAATGTTATGTGGCAGCCTGGATAGGAGGGGAGTTTGGGGAAGAATGGATACATGTATATGTATGACTGGGTCCCTTTGCTGTCCACCTGAAACTATCAGAACATTGTTAATCGGTTATGTTGTTTAGCCACTCAGCTGTGTCTGACTCTTTTTGGCCCCATGAACTGTAGCCTGCCAGGCTCCTCTGGGATTTTTCCAGGCAAGTCTACTAGAGTGGGTTGTTGATTCCTTCTCCAGGGGATCCTTCTGACCCGGGAATCGAATCTGAAACTCCTGAATTGACAGGCTGATTCTTTACCTCTGAGCCGCTTTAGAAGCCCTAAAATAACATGGGGCTTGAACCCATGACCCTGGGATTAAGAGTCCCATACTCTACCAACTGAGCTAGCCAGGTAAGTGGCTATACTCCAATATAAAATAAAAAGTTTTTTTTTTTTAATCCTCTTAGAAATAAAAAATATCCAGATCCAGATTGTGAAGTGGGGTTGGAAGTCTGCATTTTTGTGACATTCTACCATAAGATTCTGATGTGCAACAGTTTTGGGAACCATTGACTTTTGGGGTCCTACATTCACACGATCGGATCTTACACTGCCTTGTGTTGTATTTATGTATCTGTCTGACTTGTCCCTCTAGACTCTCCCCAAAGTCGGGACCATGCCATTGAGTCATCTCACCTTTGGATCACCTGCCAGGATATCTCACTCATAGTAGTACAATAAATTGCTCAACAAGTGTTTGAATGAATGCATGCATGCATATGTGAGAAACTTCTGCAGTGAGATGGGACTTGATGGGTAAGAGGGACCTTACAGACATGAGTTGAAAGAAAGTTCACGTGGAGAGAGGAGCTTTAAATTTCAATATTTTGTGCAAAAGGCAGATGATGGAGTCACTTTGAAATCTGTTTGCTTCCAGGGTCAAAATATTGCTCACAGATGGAATTAGTTTCAGTTGAGAAAATGCTCATCTTTATAAGACTTTCCAATGTGTATCCTATTATTTGGTTGTATCATTTCTGGCTTTATGATGAACAACTGGTTGTTTTTAAAATAGAATGTTTCAACTCTTCCAGTATCTGGTCCCTGAGGTTGCTCTGGCAACCACCTAAAAAATTTGGAAAGTTTTATCCTAAGTTTCCAAACTTCTTAGATTTTCCAGTTGCCACATCGATTTTTAGCAGTTGCTTTGACTGAAAGATTAACATTAAATAATCTTAATTAATTTAGCTAAATCTAAAATTCCTTCCATCTCCCCCTCTTCCAGCATTCTCAGCAGTATTGTCCTGTATGCCTCTTTTGACTGTAATGGTGTTAAACCCTGGATCTTCAGGGAAATACGACCTTCAGTAGTGGGTTAATCAGGCGTCATACAGACACTGCCTGGGATACCTCCCTCTGCAGTTATTTAAAATATCATCACTGTACCTGTGGTTTCCAGACCCATCTCTGTTTTTACTGAAAAGTCAAAGGGAGGAAAAAAAGAGTCTCTGCTGAGAGGCATGTGTGGTTTTGATTGTCGTGACAAAGTCTTTGCACGGTTCTCAGGAGTCCTGTGGGTATCACAGCTCTTGCCTTGTTTCGATTGTTCAGTATGTGTTGGTTCGTACACTGGCCCCTGTATATGGAGGGCAGAGAGAGAGCGAAGAAAAAGGCAGCCCACTCCAGATTGGTAGGTGGCAAGTCTAATAAGCCAGGGAGCTTACTTACAAGGCTGTCCTGTATGAAGACAAGATGAGTGAATCTCCACACCTACCCCGAGAATCTTAACAGTTCATAGAGAGGCCTTAACTGGGTTAGTCATATATTCAGTCCACAGGGTCTCAGTAGCACCTTGCTTTCTCTTGGAACAGGCCCCACTATGAGAGCAGCAGGCAGAGGACACGGACGGGGTGAGGAGCCTTGATACCCCGGGCCAGCTCAAGGGTCAGCCAGTGGTCCCGCCCTCTAGTGGATCTCCTCCATCACTTCCTCCTTCACAACCAGCTCTTACAATCTTATATGTCCCCTTTCCATAATGTGCCCTGAATGGTTAGCAAGGGTTTTCCCCAGCATGGAAGTGGCTTGTTGGGAGGCTGTCTGCCTGCTTTGAAAACTGATGCCACAGTCTAGACAAGTGCAAGAGAAAACACGTATCAAGATAATGATCCCTAAACTAAATAACATTTGTGTGTGTGTGTGTGTTATCAAGAGCCCTGTTGGAGCTCAGACTATGCCTCAATGGCATATTGATTATTTTGAAATTAAGTTACTTAAGAAATGGTTGATACAAGAGGGACAATTTCACCCCTCTCTGTTTCCCTGCAAAGTAGGAAATTTCTCTCATGTCAGAGGTGAGCTCTGTGCACCTGAATGTAAAAGGACACCATTATCGCTACAGACTGGGAATTTAGGGCTGAGAAGCCTGGTAAACATGCCTTGTTATTGCGTTCAGTTACTACCCCAAGCCCACACAATTTAGATTCTTCACTAATTAAGCACCCAAAGCTTAATTTCTTTGTTCTGTCAATTCCTCCCTCATTTATTGTTTCTCTAGGGAGGATCCCCTGGAGAAGGAAATGGCAACCCACTCCAGTATTCTTGCCTGGAGAATCCCGTGGATGGAGGAGCCTGGCGTGCTACAGTCCATGGGATCACAAAGAGTCAGACATGACTGAGTGACTAAGGCACACNCCTGGAGAAGGAAATGGCAACCCACTCCAGTATTCTTGCCTGGAGAATCCCGTGGATGGAGGAGCCTGGCGTGCTACAGTCCATGGGATCACAAAGAGTCAGACATGACTGAGTGACTAAGGCACACTTACTGTTTCTTGGTCTAAAAAATAGAAAAATTGCCTGCTTTGGCCACGTCTTAGATCCCACTTCTTTAAGACCTCTGCATATGAGTTAAAATTTGTTTCTTTTTCTCCTGTTAATCTGTCTTGTGTCAATTTTTAGTCCAGCCACAAGAACTCGAGAAGGGTAGAGAGGGAAATTTCCCCCTCACCATCAGCCCTATGATCTGAATCACTGATTTATGAAGTCTCCTAGGCTTGGGGTCAGGTCATTCAGGGCATTCATTTGTGTCTTTATGTGATTTAATAGTGATGATGTATTGGCAAACTCATCAGGTGTGAGTACACTACCTTCTGTTTAGATAATGGCATAGGTGCCTCCTTATGATATAATGTCCAAGGCAATTCTATTTTGGAGGACAGCTTTTCTCATTAAAGACATTTCAGTGTTCATTAAGGGCAGGCTTAAATTATTTTAAGGCTTAAACACTTGGTTGGGTTAGATCATTTGAGGTTTGCTCAGAAAATTTTGTAAGGGCTTCTATACGTGTTATAATGTCCTCTAGGCTGATAGAGGGGACAAAGATGGCCAAATGATCATACCAATGGAAAACAGTCTATCCCCTCCTTGAGGAGAAAGAGATTTAGGACTTGACCTGGTTGTACGTACTGTACATGTCAGCTGAAGAGGCAGAACTGACAAGCGTGAGGAGATGGACGGCGAGCGGGATATGCCAGACCAAGACCCTCACTTTCTCTCCTCTTTCGATGGTGCATGTTCCGTTCCAGCTGTAGTGTGTTTTCACAGATCCAGCTTGCAGGAGGACAACGGGATCCCACTAGAGTTATCCCTTACCTGGGGGTGCCAAGTACCTTACCCATCCCAGTGTGATGTCTCACTGCAGATTTCAGTAGGTAACTTCTTCCCTAGGTGTGATGAGGCTTGGTGTTCTCAGCAGCATAGCATGTTGACCCATGGTGAGAGGCGGGGCCATGGCTGTTTCTTACTATCTCCGCACCTTTATAGTATTGGGTGCATTGGTAGGTGTCCCCAGTCTGGCACATGGGGCGACGGGCTCTACTGGTTGATCATTCAAATCTATTAAATCCTGGAAGAGCACTTTAGTCTACTCAGCCAAGACAGTTTTGTTAGGAATTTTAGCTGCTGCTTTAATGGTTTATATTTTCTTTCTGTTAATCCCATTGTTGTGGGTTATAGGGGAGGTGAAACCTCCATTCAATGCCGTGTTCTTTTGTTCAGTCTTGCATATCATGACCTTTGAACTGTGACTTCTGATCACTCGTCCACGAGGGTATCTGTACGTTCTACTCAGTTTCTTGAGTCCCTTGGTGATGGCAGCCTGGTTTGCGTGGCAATAGGGAAAAGCCTGGGTTAAGGCAGATGCAGTGTCCACACAAACCAAGGCATATTTAGGATGCTCTCTCAGAGGTGGGTGGCCAGTATAATCAATGCGCTAGTCCCTCGATGGTTGGGAAGTCTGTGGATGACCCCAAACTTCCTTGGCACTTGCCCTGGGCGTAGTTTTGAATACACAGGACATGTTGCATCAAACTAGTCATTTCAAGGGTGGCCTGGCATCCTTGGTAATGTGTGCTGTGGTAGCTGCTCTGTGCATCCAATCTGCCGTCTGAACTGGAGAGTCAGTTGCTGGGGCTCATACCCGAACTAGGGCATCAACTTCCTGGTTGCTATGGCTGTCAGAGCCAGGGACATGGAGGGCCGCAAGAAATGCCTCAGGCTCTTGCAGATGAACCCACATGTCTTTCCAGGTATCCTGACCCCACAAGGGTTTATTTATAGTCATCTGTCCCTTGGCTTCCTGGGTTGTTAACAGCCTGGACTCATGAGTGATCACCAGCCAAACTGCTCTGAGTTCAGCCTATTGGTGTTGTGGTTTATTCCTGTTTCTAGGCATCTGTATAACAGGCATCAGCAGGAAACTCACCTATTCTCTCTCTGTTGGCCATAGAAGCTGCTATAGGCATAGAGGTCATTTGGAGGATAGATATATATTTTACAGGGCTTAGTAGCACCTACATTTTTAGAGACAGTGGGCTGCAGCAAATAAGCATGCTATTGAGTCAAAGTGGGATCCATGGCAGAGGTAGGTCAGTGGAACATATTCCAATCTATCACTTGATAGGAAGGGATGTTGTTACCATGATATGTGAGGCATTCTGCTTGGAGGAGTATTATGTACATTGCTAGGAGCTGTTGCTCTATGGGAGTGGATCATGTTTGTGCCCTCTTTTAAAGCTGGGGCCAAAATCCTTGGGGTACTCTCCTTCCCGGGTCTCTGCCATAGCGCCCAAACATACCTTCCAGAGTCATAGATATATCTAACTCAATGGTAGCCCTGCTGAGGAGCTCCCCAGAGCTTTAGAATTTTTGCCTTCTCAAGGTGGCTTCTTGCTGTGATGCCCAATCCCACCTGTGCCTTCTCTTTCCCAGGCAGATCAGGGATGGAGACGCTGTGCCAGGTGGGGAATAGAAGTCCTCCAGACCCCAAGTCCTTGCAAAGGCTTGCATCTTTTTCATGCTCTTAGGGGTTTTAATAGGTTTGCATCTATCAATCACAACTTCTGGGACAATGAACGTCTTCTTTAACCAAATGATTCCCCCAAACTTTAAGGCAGTACCTGGATCTTGAATTTTCCACATGTCCACCTCTAATCTTCTCCCTCACAGGTGTTCCAGTAAAGCCTGTAGGATGGCCTGGAACAGAGGCAGGTCTTCATATGTTAACCTTACGTCAACACTAATAGGCACATTTTACTGATGTGGGGAAGAAAAACAGGCTAGGTCTTGGGTTACCATTCCGGGTATATTGGTTTGGCCAAAAAGATTATTTGGGTTTTTCTGTAATATGGTAAAAATCCCAGTGACCTTTTTGGCCAACCCTGTATTATGATGCTGTGCCTCATGGGAGTACTTGAAAGCTCCACTGCTGTCCCTCATGAATGAAGGCAAATTGATCTTAGTTTCTTCGTGAATCTCCTTGAAGAAGCTTTTCAGGAACATTTATATTAATGACATATATTTATATTAAAAAAACTAAAGGAAGTTTAGCATCATTTCTTATTTGATTATTTTCCATGTAACTTAGCATATCAAATAAGCCTAATATAAACCCAAAGTAATTTTGAAGTCAATAAGACTTCATTTAGAATTCGATTTGGAGATTTAAAAGATTTTGCCCAAATTTAAGTTTGTAAAAAATATCAAAAGGTTTAAAATGCTTGATTAAGTAGGATCAGAGTTCATTTTGAAACAACACTTCAGTTCAGTTCAGTTCAGTTCAGTGGCTCAGTCGTGTCTGACTCTTTGCCATCCCATGAATCGCAGCATGCCAGGCCTCCCTGTCCATCACCATCTCCCTGAGTTCACTCAAACTCACGTCCATCGAGTCAGTGATGTCATCCAGCCATCTCATCCTCTGTCGTCCCCTTNGCCCACTTGGTCATGGTGTATGATCTTTTTAATGTGTTGTTGGATTCTGATTGCTAGAATTTTGTTGATTTTAAATAAATGCACCTGGAACATTTACTAACATAGATCATAAAGAAAGTCTCAACAACATTTAAAGGATATAAATGGAGTAAATTCTTGGACCACAGTAGAATTAACTTAGAAACCAATAACAGAAAAGAAACTAAAATATCTTAAAATATTTTAAATTAAACAGTATATTTCTAAATAACCCATGCATCAATGAGTAAATTACAAATTGAACATATTTTTAACTATATGATAAGGAAGACTTGAAATATTAATACTTGTGGTCTGCAGCTCAAGCAGTGCTGAGAGAAATATATAACTTTAAGTGCATATGTTAGAAAGAAAGGCCATATATCAAAACTCTAAGTTTTCTTCTCAAGAAACTAGGCTGAAAAAATACATCAAAGAAATCCCAAAGAAAATAAGAGCAGAAATCAATAAGATAGAAAGCAAATATACACTTGGGGAAAATTAACAAGGGCGAGAAAAGATGATTCTTGAAAACAGATTTAAAAACTGATAAAATCCAAGAAAGATTAATCAAGGGAAAAAAGAAAAATGTAACTTGTTAATATCAGCTATAAAAATGGAGACTTCACAATAAAATCACAGACATTAAAAAGATAATACATANGTTGGGCATCGATGGCCACTGACCTGCCCAGAGTAAAGGCCATTTACTGGGGCAGCCATTCACTTCTCTGCCACGGTGTGCTCTGCATAGTGTTCCAACCAAATGCATTAAAGCAGTGGCATTTTCAGGGTGTACTCATACTCATGCAGGGGTCCGCAGTCATCTGACATATAGGGCACCCCTCCCCACATACAATTTTATGGCCAGTGTGGGATTTCCTTCACAGATGCCTCTTTCCCAAAGCCCATTTCTTTAGTTTCTTGGCTGGCTCACCAATTTTTGGTTTGAAAATTAGTCTTTGTATGCAGAGGGCAAGGAGAGACCATTGAAAGAGGTATATCACTCTAGATTGATAGATGGCAGATTTAATAAGCAAAACATAAATTTAAAAATTTATTTATAAAGCTTGTCTTAGGTGGCTATAAAATGAGTAGATCTCTGCACCCAACCCACCAGAATCTTAAAGTTTATGTAGGGTTTCAGTCATATATACAGTCCAGATGGTCTCAACAGCAGCTTACTCTCTCAAGGCTACATCCTTGGTGCAGCTGCCACTATGGCAACAGGAGGCTATGTGTATCTTGCAAGGACAGGCAAGGGGGTGAGAAGCCTTCAGGTGCTCAGATCAAGGTCACCTGGTAGTCCTGTCCTTTTGATGACCTCCTCTAGTGCCTCATCCACATATATGTGATGTGTGTGTGTCCAGGGATTTACATGTGTGAGTCCACATATATGACCACTTGCCCAAGGTCATATAGCCCTGATCAAGGTACTTCTCTGAGCTTCAGTTTCCTGCTCTGTAAAATGAAGCTTATAAGAGCTCCTCCTTCAGAGGTTGTTGCAAGGAATAAATGAATAAGGCAGTAAACACTTAACATAGTGGTCAGGGCTGAATGTACTGTGCTGTGCTTAGTTGCTCAGCTGTGTCCAACTCTTAGTGTTCCCATGGACTGTCCCGCCAGGCTCTTCTGTCCATGGGGATTCTCCAGGCAAGAATACTGGAGTGGGTTGCCGTGCCCCCCTCCAGAAGATCTTCCCAACCCAGGGATTGAACCCAGGTCTCCTGCATTGCAGGCAGATTCCTTACTGTCTGAGCCACCAGGGAAGCCCATGAATACTGGAGTGGGTAGCCTATCCCTTTTCCAGGGAAACTTTCCAACCCAGGAAACGCACCGGAGTCTCTTTCATTGCAGACAGATTCTTTACCATCTGAGCTACCAGGGAAGCCCTGAATAATAAACATTAGTTATTATTATATCAACCAGCATATATGCTTATGGCTGGCTTTATTGAAAGGAGAAAAGTATGTGCTATTTTCTACCCAGTATGAAATCTGTCTTTTTAGTACTTTGGTCTGACTTTTGATCCTTCCATTTCAGTGTAATTTTTAGTTAGTCTGAAACACATAACATTAATGTTGTGTTTGTTCTAAGCAGTCTCTACAGGGCCTGGGCTCCCTGAAATTAAAGCAGCCTCCAGACATCAGCTTGGGAGTCGCAGACAGGATAACACCAGTCCTTATATTTTAGTCAAACATTTCCAGAGTTCTCTATCAGCACAGCTTCACAAAAATATATACTTTCCTAAGACCCCCTCATTCCTTAAACTCACTCAATCTGATACAGGCTAGCCCCTGAATAATGTCTGTTGAATGAGTGGGTGGAATGAATGAGCTGGCCACAATTGAAATTCCGTAGAGAAGTGATTAGAGGGACCTCAGGGTCACCCCATTCATCCACTCATGGATGAGTTATCATCAAACACCTGCTCTAGGACACCTGGCAACACTATTCCTCAGAACTGCAGGGGCTACAGAAGAAGCACGTGCTGTCCCCAGCTTTTAAATGGGTTGTCTGCATTCCAGAAAGTCACTGGAAAGTTGACTGTTTGATTAAAAAAAATAAACCCTTTTCCACCTGCTGTTCAGTCTTTGGGCCAATCAGAGATTCATGTCACTTTATATGATGAGGGATGGGATCACTATTACTGTAGACCTTGTCCATATCCGTATGAAATTTTATTTCGTGTGCCTTCCTGAAAACAGACAAAAACCGAAGCCTTTATCCCCATGCGCCTAACTGTTGCTCTTCACCAGGCTCTTTTTCACAGTGAATGAAATGGCTGTCTCTTCCCTGTCCCCGAGTCCAGCGGGCATCTTTCCCTCCCGTGAGGTTCGTCTCCCCCAGCAGTGTTTGGCTGCCCATTTCTCCTTCCATCTCTAACCACCAAGATCCCCTGGCTTTATGACCCTGTGCCCTCTGGTCCTCCTCCTGCCTGTCTGCTTGCCCTTTGTTATTAGCCTTCTTGACCTGCTCACCCCTTGAATATTGGTGAACCTAAGGACTTTAACCTGGACTTTGTTCTTGATCTCATCTCACTCTGCACTCTCCTACCAGGCAATCCTAATTTCATTCGCCATCAGTGTTTCTATAACCTCCAAGTCCATCTTCTGAGGACAGTCCTCCACACTCAACTCTCCTACAGACGTCTCAAACACTGGCCAGTCCTGAGCCCTTATTTTACCCCCTGCAAAACGTTTCCTCTTCCAATGCTACTCATCTCAATAAATTNATCAGTGTTTCTATAACCTCCAAGTCCATCTTCTGAGGACAGTCCTCCACACTCAACTCTCCTACAGACTTCTCAAACACTGGCCAGTCCTGAGCCCTTATTTTACCCCCTGCAAAATGCTACTCATCTCAATAAATTTCATCACCTAGCTGTTGAAGATTTCTGAGAGCAATCCTCTCCTCTCTTCTCTCATCTGATCATCTAACACCGCAACTGGCTCCCAGCTTGAGTATTCTGCTTTTCCTCATACAGCTAATCTTCTCAATCTCAATTCAGAGGCCATCCTCTTCCAGGAAGCCCTCCTTCGACTCCTCATTCAGACTGGATGTTTCTTCTTTCCTTTCTTCCTTCCTCGTGCCACTTTCATGCTGCCTCTGCACCTCAGCTCTCATGTGTTGTGCTGGAGAATCCGTGGTTTCCATGTTCACTTACACGCCAGTCTCCCCCAGCTAGACTGCTTTGCATCCATTGCCTAGAAGGGCTTATGGGCTTCCTAGGTGGTGCTAGTCATAAAGAACCCATCTGCCAGTACAGGAGACATAAGAGATGCAGGTTTGATCCCTGGGTCAGGAAGATACCCTGGAGGAGGGCTTGGCAACCCACTCCAGTATTCTTGCCTGGAGAATCCTATGGACAGAAGAGCCTGATGGGCTACAGTCCATAGTATCACAGAGTTGGACACCACTGAAGTGACTTAGCACGCATCCAAGGGCTTATAATAAATATTTACTGACTGAGTGCCTAAGTGGATCTCTTCAGCTCTGGAAGGCTTGTCAATTGCTTAGCCCTCTGCCCTTTTCATTCTAGAACTTTCCCTTCTGTTCGTCTCTCTCCTTTCAAACAATCTGAACTTTTGCCTGATCACTTCTTGTATTCTGAACACAATTCCCACTCTTCTCATCCTTGGCTTAGAGAAAGAAAGAAAGGAGTGGATAGCTACAAGTGTTAGCTTAAGATGTCTTTGAATTGCCAGCTAGTTGTAGGAGAATTTTGTCCCTTGAAAAATATGGCATTATTTGAGAGCGTGCTTTCATTCTCACCTCCTCCTTGAGTGGGCTCATAGGTAGTTTAGTAATTTAACAAGTATGTGAGGAAACTGGCAGAGAGGCTTTTGAAATTCAAGTGTGTCTTGAAGCTGCATGAAAATGGTGATAAAGGCAGGCTGGAAGGTGTGGGCAGGGCAGGACTGGAACCCCAAAGGTTGAGTCCTAAAACAAACCAGTCATCTCTCAGGTCTAGAAAGTCCACTGAGACCCAAGGAAGGCCACAGATGGGCAGGAGGAGATTGTGTGTGACATAGAAGGTCAGGGGGTCACCTGCTGGGGACAGAGAGAGGATGGTGGGAAATAGAGGCTGCGAGTTCCTGGAGGGGAGAGGAGGCTGGAGAGATGACCTCCATCCCCGGAAGATGCCAAGGCTAACCCTTCAAGGTTAGACACCACGGCCTTGGTTTCTCAGGGAGCCTCATGGGGATTCTCCCACTTGGCAATGGCTTGGAGAGCCGGGAGCCAGACACTACCACCCTTATCTGCATATACTACCTGTGCAGACTCAAGTCCATGAGCATAGTTAGTAAGCATTACTCTGTGAGCGCTGGACTGTCACTGCCCTGCTGGGAGACTGGAACCCAGGGTCTTGAAAATGGAAGCCTCTGCCCTCTGTGTCCCTCAGACTCTTGGCTATGAATCTCAGCTCCAGTGTTTAAGAACATCACCTGGGATGCTTCTGAAAATTGCAGATTCTTGGCTAGAGTTTATCTTAGCAAGTAGATGGGTGTAGAACTCAGAAATCTGCATTTTAAACAAGTGTCCCAGGTGTTCTGCTGCAGGTGGCTGGAGGGCCCTCTTTTGGGAATCAGTGATAAGCAGCCATTTCTCAGACTTTACTGTGCCTACAGATCCCCTGGGGATCTTGTTAGACTTCACCAAGTTCTTATTCAGCGGTCTGGATGCATCTTAAATTCTGTGTTTCTAACAAGCTCCCAGGTGGTGCTGATGATGGTCCTGTGACCACACTTTGGGGCCCGAGGTTCTCAGTGGTTCACCTGGGAGCTAGTTAGAAAGGCAGATTCTTAAGCATCACCCAGACCTACTGAATCTGAAACGCTAGGTGTGGGGCCCGGCCACCTGCATTTTAGCAAAACCCTCAGGTGATTCAGAAGTACCATACCATTTGGGAATCACTGTCTAGGCGCTGGGTCACTCAGGCAGAGTCTCCTCTTACTGTCTCCCCTTATTTCCCCTGTGTTCCTATGAAACAGGCTCCCAGGGAAATGATAGGTGCCTGGTTCCCTTGAGGCCTGGCTCTGTCTCCTGGGATTGGATGTGAGGGTCTGATCCTGACTGTGACAAGGGCAAAGCAATACTTGGCCCAGGCATTTGGGAGACGTGCTGGCAGCAAAGGGCACAGAGCCACGCCCGCAGTTCCTGGTGTGCATACAGTTGGCATCTGTCAGATTGATTTTGTGGCGACTTTTTCTTTTTCTTTTTTTGGGGTGTTGTATTACTTTCTGGTGTACAGCAAAGTGATTCAGTTTCGGTTCAGTTCAGTTGCTCAGTTGTGTCCGACTCTTTTCAACCCCATGGACTGCAGCATGCCAGGCCTCCCTGTCCATCACCAACTCCCAGAGCTTGCTCAAACTCAAATCCATTGAATCAGTGATGCCATCGAACCATCTCATCCTCTGAATCCCCTTCTCCTCCTGCCTTCAATCTTTGCCACCATGAGAGTCTTTTCAAATGAGTCAATTCTTTGCATCAAGTGGCCAAAGTTTTGGAGTTTCAGCTTCAGCATCAGTCCTTCCAATGAATATTTGGGGTTGATTTCCTTTAGGATTGACTAGTTTGATCTCCTTGCAGTCCAAGCGACTCTCAAGAGTCTTCTCCAACACCACAGTTCAAAAGCATCCATTCTTTGGTGCTCAGCTTTCTTTATAGTCCAACTCTCACGTCTATACATGACTACTGGAAAAACCATAACTTTGACTAGACAGACCT
>SJYV01017243.1:1637131-1656027 GCA_006410875.1 Neotragus pygmaeus
TGTCGTCCCCTTCTCTTCCTGCCCCCAATCCCTCCCAGCATCAGTCTTTTCCAATGAGTCAACTCTTCGCATGAGGTGGCCAAAGTATTGGAGTTTCAGCTTTAGCATCAGTCCTTCCAGTGAACACCCAGGACTGATCTTCTTTAGAATGAACTGGTTGGATCTCCTTGCAGTCCAAGGAACTCTCAAGAGTCTTCTCCAACACCACAGTTCAAAAGCATCAATTCTTCTGCGCTCAGCTTTCTTCAGTTGCAAATCACTTGTGGGCTAAATCAGCTAATGAATGGATATATGAATGAATGAGATGATGCTTAAATAGAAAGAAAATAAAATTCCTGGGGGAAACAGGAGGTGGATGAAAGTTTAGTGTGAGACATATAGGAGAGGAGTGAGCTGAGTGTGGCACATATAGGAGAGGAGAAGTAGCTGCTCTGCTGGACAGAACGGTGTCCAGGAACAGAAACCTCCTAGAAGGTTCTTGCACCAGGCTTGGGAGAATGTGCTGGGGCCCTTTCTCCAGTAGGGGAAGTAGACCAGTAGGGGGCAGTAGAAATCAAAAAAGGGAAAGCAAATCCAAGTGGCTGTGAAGAAGAAATGGCAAAATTTGGAAACTGGGGTGAGAAATGGATGAGACAGAGAAGTCAGAGATGGCTATTGTTAGCAGAAATTGGACATTTAGGAGATAAAGTTTACAGGTGCTGAGAGGAGATTGAGCTTTCAGCACCAGGTGGTTACAAACTTATCTGGCTGGAAGCATCTGCCGGGAACTGGAAATTGAGGACTAGAATCTGGGCAGGGAATCAGGATAGGTGATCCTCACCAGACACCACATCCATCCTCTTAGAGACCATGGAAGAAGCTGGGGGTCGGAGGGGAAGGTGGGGTTGGGGGTAAACCCTTTGAGGTCTTCACTGACAAGTGTCTGAGCTTTGCTAGTGTGCTCTGAGAACTTCACCTGATACTTGACCTCTGCGAGCATCAGGGCAGGATGGAGTGGCAGGAGGCTGTGTTGTCATTGTACTCTCATGACCAGCCCATGTTCTGCAGTTTATGATGGCGACACACAAAGGCTGCAGCCCTGGGGGATGAGAAAGCTGGGTCCCAGCAGGAGGGGAATAAAATGAACATTTACCCAGAACTTGGCTCGCATCAGGCCTGGCCTTAATCCACTCAGTGGTGACTAAGTAGCCTTTTAGGAGGGCTTGTGAAGAACCCACCCAGGTGGTGACTGTCAACTCTCTTTTGTCCCATCGTTTCCTGTTCCTGGAGGGATGACTTCTAGCTTCCTAGTGTGGTTAGGTTTTACTCATCCTTTCAAGTTTCCTGGATTCCGCCTTGATGACGAAACCTTCTATGAGCCCCCCTGGTTGGAGTGAATTGCAGTCTTTTCAGCAATCTCACAATACTTATATCGAGACCACTTATTTAGTATTTATGACTCTGTAAAGCAACGCGTAATGAGACACAGGAATTCAATAGACTAGGGCCTGTGTGAAGCAGTTCCTCTGTTTGTTGTATGAAAGAATAAGATTGGCACCATTCAACAGCTCGTCTTATTAGGAAACAGTATTTTCCATTGAAGAGGGTGACTCAGAATGGTGGGGGGACAGTCAGTGCTCTCCTCAGTGTTCCTGTAGTTGGAGATTCAGGGACAGTCTTTGAAGAAGAGTGATATACGCAGGGTTGGGATGGGACAGCTAGTCCAAACAGCCCACATGGAAAATAAGCATTATGCCCACTTGGTGATCATTCAGCCCCTGCCTCAGTGTACCCAGCGCTGGTGAAGCAAGGGCAGGCTGCTCATCAGGAGGAGTCACCACTTTGCTCTTCCACTGATTACTCATTCTGTACCAGACAAGATGGGTTAAATGATGCTGTAGTAAGAAACAGCTCCCAAATCTCAGTAGCATAGAATGCAGTGCAGAGGTTAAGACTGCAGGTGGCCTGGAATCCTGGTCAGGGAACTGAGATCCTGAGATCCTGCTGCATGGCTTAGCCAAACAAACAAACCAAACAACCGTAAAAAACGAAACAAAACACCCAACAACAACAGAAACACAAACCAAACCAAACCCTCCAAACCACATTTCTCTCTTGTTCATGCTGGGTGTCCATCCCCGGCTGCCCCAGCACCTCTCTCCTCACTTATGGCTTCAGGATGATGGAGGACCCTCCACCCTAAGTGTGCTTTGCTGTGTCATAGGGGAGAGAAAGAGACCCCCGAGCGCTTTTCTTGGCTGGTAAATCCTCCAGCTGATTCTGCTCACAGCCCTTCGGCCCCACCCAGTGACATCCTAAGGGCAGATTCAGGAAGTGTGAGGAGTGGGGAGGGGGCGGGGAGTNTCTCTTCTTAATATCTTCTCCTTCTATTAGGTCCATACAATTTCTGTCCTTTATTGTACACTTTTTTGCATGAAATGTTCTCTTGGTATCTCTAATTTCTTGAAGAGATCTCTGTACAACCTCTCAAATCATCTGTAAGTATACATATATACCCTCCCTTTTGAGTCTTCCTCTTAAGCACTCTCCCGTACCTCTCCCCAGCAAGGTCACCACAGAGCACTGATATGAACTCCCTGTGCTATTGATATACAGCAGCTTCCCATTAGCTATCAGTTTTACACATAGTAGTTTATATATGTCAATGGTACCTTCTCAGCTCATCCCACCCTCTCCTTTCCTTTGTGTCCAACAAGTTCCTTCTCTACATTGTCTCTCTATTCCTGTCCTGCAACTAAATTAATCCATACCATTTTTATAGATTCAAAATATGTGTTTTAACATATGATATTTATTTTTCTCTTTCTGACTTACTTCACTCTGTATGACAGATTCCAGTAGGTTCATCTACCAAAGACCCAATTTTATCCCTTTTTACTTCCGGGTAATATTCCATTTATATTTTCATTTTAGAAATATTTATGTATCTCTTGCTATCAATGTCTTTTAAACTTCATTTTAGAAAATTTTGTGTATCACTTGCTATCAATCTCTTAAACTTCATAATGAAACTATGAAGGAGAGTTTTATAAATGCAAATGAGGCTCAGAAAAGTTAAGTAGTTTGCCCAAGTTTGCCCAACTAGAATGGGAGACACTATGATTTAGACCCTGGAAATGTAGCTTCATATTCTTGGTCTTAATAACTAACCTGCACAATTATATTAGCTAAACATTATCATTAGGCTGAAATCTACATCAAGACTTACAGGTTATGCTTGATAGGATTTATTCTCATTTTTCTAGCTCAAATACTTGAAAGTTGGGGATATGTGAAAAATTACTGAGCACTTGCTGTTTAAGTTAGAAGTGAGACTCATGTAGAAGTAATGTGTGAGGGCAGGATCTGTAATTTATAATATTTTTTACTCCATTTTGGGAAATGCCAAATTGTTATCTTTCATATTGACAGCTCAGGGTCTGATAATACTGAAAATATCTTAAAATTCTAGTTAATGGTGGATATAAAAATAAAGAGCCTAAATAAATATGAATATGTTGGCGGTAGAAACTTTTGTAAAGTCATGTTTATTCATTACTGGGAAGAACTGAGAACCTTAAATAATCAGGAAAATAGTTAAAATAAAAGAAGCTTCAAAGTTTGCAAACAGCAGAGGTAGAGAGAGAGACAAAGAGAGAGAGGGGGAAATAGGTAGATTGACTAAGGGTTGAGGTGGGGAAAAAGGCATGAAAGAGAGGAAGCAATACAGATAAAAACAAAAGAAAAATCAATGTCCAATATATGTTACTGGCCAATATGCCATAAAACTTAGGTAAATGGGCTTTGATATCAGATTTTTTGAGTATGAATTTATCAGTTGTTATTTGATCTTGAAAAGTTGTTTATTCGCTACATGTCTCTGTATGCTAATTTATATGTATTTTAAGATTAATAAAATTGCTACTTCTGAGGGTTGTTGAGAGGGCCAATATGGAGAATCTGCATTAAAAATGCATTCCTTCATGTTGCCAGAATGAAAATTAAGATAGTTNTGAAAAGTTGTTTATTCGCTACATGTCTCTGTATGCTAATTTATATGTATTTTAAGATTAATAAAATTGCTACTTCTGAGGGTTGTTGAGAGGGCCAATATGGAGAATCTGCATTAAAAATGCATTCCTTCATGTTGCCAGAATGAAAATTAAGATAGTTAAAGATATATGAAATTCTGAAGGAAAAAAAACTATCTATTTAAGCATTTTGTGTGTGTGTGTGTGTGTGTCTGTTGTGGCAAGTGAAACTGGTAAGAGAAATTGCAAAGAAATATTGTTTGAGGTGTGAAATTGAATTAGATAATCCCATAAAATATTAGAGCTCATTGACTATTTATAGCATTTCCTAAGATAGGCTAAAAACTGATTTAGTACAAAAAATAAAAGATGAAAGTATTCATATAATAAAATATTTAACTTACCGCAATTTTTCTTTGACAGGGCAAATGTCTTTTGTTATGCACTTCCTCAGTTATCAACTAACACAATAAGATTTAACATAATTGTCTATTGGTTAAAAGTAATTTTTCAATTAACTCTACACAAAGAATGTGCTCCAAAATTAGTAATGTAAGTTGACTCACAATTTTCTTTTATAAAGCATTTCAGTTATAATTTGTGGTAAAATTATATTGGAAGCAACCCCAAGTACTGGAGTGACTGTTTCCACGGTTACAGGCCACAACACAGGACATTTTCTCTTTAAATTCATGCTTTTACGTTTGATTTCAGTTTTCGGTCTTCCTCCTTTTTAAATGCTCTTTGTGCTATCTTCAGATCAGGCTACAAAATGGAAATTATGGAAAAGAATTTTCTCATTTCTGAGATACACACATAAGATAGATGAAAGTGGTCTGCAGTCACTGTTGAGTCCATACCAGGTTTTGTGGATAGTTGAGACTGGACCTGATACATAATCAATCTAAAGAAAGATAGTTAACTCTGGGATTGCTGACTAATCCATCCATTATCAATAAATTCCTCTGTGTATGTACGTGTATGTCTGTGTGTGTGCACATGCATGCTCAGTTTTTCAGTTGTGTCTATTTGTGATCCCAAGGACTGTACCCTGTCAGGCTCCTTTATTCATGGAACTTTCCTGGCAAGAATACTGGAGTAGCTTGCCTTCTCCAGGGGATCTTCCTAACCCAGAGACTGAACCCTCTTCTTTTGGATCTCCTGCATGGGCAGGCAGATTCTTTACCAGTGTGCCGCCTGGGAAGCCCAAATTCCTCTGTATTAGTTATCAATTGCTGCATAACAGATTACCCTAAATTTAATAACTTAAAACAACACATATTTATTATATCCAGGTTTCTGGGAGCTGGAAATGTGGGCACAGCTTCTTTGGATCTTCTGTTTTATGATTTATTGTAAGGCTGTAATCAATGTACAGCCCAAATCAAGGTCCCATCTGAGGGCTCAGTTGGAGAAGCATAGCTTTGAAACCACACTCAGGTAGCAATTGGCATGACTGAGCTCCCCAAGGGCTGTTGGATAGAGAACAGATGCAGTTGGCTGGAGACCTCCTTTAGTGTCTTACCATGTGGACTTCTCCTTAATGATGTCTTGCTTTATCAAAGTGCATAAGTGGAAATCGCAATGAAGGGAGAGTCTACCATCAAGAAAGAAGTTATAATCTTTTGTAACNTGAGGGGGTGGGGGGCAGCAGTAACGCTCACTGGGCAGGCCCGAGCACGTGGCCTGGTGGAGGTTCACTGGGTCCAGGAGGAACAGTCCTGGCCACAGAACAGGAGAAAAGCAACGCGTGGTCATAACGGGCACGCTTGCTGTCCCACCTGCAAGGGTGCTGCTCGGTGTTAGGCAGAGGCAGCCAGGAGAAGCCACCCCAAGAGCAGCACGGATTCCCAGCTTGTATCCCCTGTGGACCCAGGTGGCCTCCATTAAGCAGTTTTCCTCGGTGTGGTGACAGTGACGAATCCTCCCTGCTCAGAAGGTTGCAGCTTCCACTATAAATCAAGCTCCAAAGACAGAAGCAGTGATGGTGATGAATAGGGGGACCTGTAATCAGTTGGAGATTTGTCACTGGAGCTGCAGACAGGGATGATCCAGGCCCGCGGTGGCTGTCTCTTAACATGTTAATTACCTCGGCATAAGTGTCTGAAATTGATGATTAAAAAATGAAGAGATGTAAGTAGTAGAGGTCACAGCCACTGTCCCTTGGAGCTGGCAGGCTGAGAACTGGAGAAGGGAGGAGGGGGATTTTCTCTTTAAGCAGGAGGAGGTGAGGAGGTGCCTTGGCCGGGCACAGATGGGGTTGGTAAAGATGGCTGCAGGATCCTGGGAGGACAATGATGGGACATACCCCCTCCTGCCAGGTGGTCCCGGCTCACAGGGGCTGGCTGTGCCCAGTTCCCCCACTGAGGTCACTGCTGGCTCTTGTATGTTGATTCTAGGATTACTGCCTAGAGAATTGTAAGATGTGGGTCAATGCAGTTCATTCTTCACTGGACTTGAGATGAAAGAAGATGCCACTTAGTTACAAAATGCATTTCTTCCACGTGTGCCTCTGCGTGTATTTATTTCAAATGCGTGTCCCTCACTGTACCTGTCATCTGGGGCAGTTGGCTAATCTGACTAAAGGGAGAGACGAAAGAGACCGAGGTCGTGTTCTTTCCCCCAGATGGGACAGTTAGAGGCAGTTTGTTTCCCATCCAGAGGAATTTTGGTTTGTGGCCACAGGCTGCATCCCTGATGCCAGCCAGCCATGCTCCAGCCATGCGTGCCTGGTCAGTTCAATTGATTTTGTCAAATGCTTGCTAAGTCTCTACTAAGTGCAAAAAAGCACTTCGCAAATGGAGATGAGAAAAGAATAGAAAATAGAGTATGGCCAGGACAGTTTATAGACTTGTGGAGTAGATCCTGGAAGAGATCTAGGTGTGTTGAGAGGTGGGAGGAAGGTTATGACTCCATCATGGACGTGGAGAATCCCCCTGGGTGAGAGTCAGAAAGCATCCTGTGGGGCTGAGACCTTTAGGGTGGGGGGCGGGGACGGTGCGGTGGGATGGGCAGAGCTTCCATTAGAAAGTGGTGTTTGAGACAGGTCTTGAAGGATGGTTAGAATATGCTAGCTGGACCAAAGCATTAATCATGGTCTAAACAATGCCCAGACTAACCACCCCCCACCCCGACATAGATGTACACATTAATTAAATACTCATTCATTAAATATTTATTCCTCTATGAGTTAGAAAGATGGTACATTTATATCTCTGCTTTAGAGTTTCCTTGCTACTTGCCTGGGTACCAGATTTCTCTTTTATAGTCACTTTGATTTCTGTTTCAGCTTTACTTGGTTCACAGTCGTTGAGCTCTTTTTACCATTTACACCAGTGTGAGTGGATTGGGGTCAGGAAGTTTAGTCTTCCTGCTGGTCACCTTCTACTGTCTGACCCTTCTTGATCTGGACCAGACTCTCTTCCCTCCGGAGGTTAAAGTTTCCCTCTTTCATCATTACATGTCGTTCCTCTCAGGTTCCTCTGGATCCATCCACCGTCAAGCAAAATGCCATTTCCCCAGCTCTCCTTTATTTGAACTAAATAGTTGGATACAACTGAAGTGACTTAGGACGCGTGCACACGTATTAATATTTGCTTTAGGTCCGTGAGTCTCTATATGTGAATGCATAGGGGCCAGGAAAACAGGAGCAGCGCAGCTGTTGAATCACGGAAAACCCTATCAGTATTTCTTCCAGTGTGTCCTGCCCAGGGTCAGACATCACGGGGGCTGGATGGCCTCTTCTGCTTCTCCCAGGGGGTCATCCATGGGTGACCGTCTAAAGCAAGTGCCCTGTTCTGGTATGTAGCGTGCTGAGGGCCTCTGTCCATTCAGGGCTGGGTATAAAGCATGGCTCTGGTGACATAAAGAGGAGAACTTACCAGAAATGGCTGGGGGCAGTGACTCTGTGATGCTGTGCGGGGGTAGGGGCTGTGTGTCATCAGCATGTTGGAGGCAGGATCCAGGCAGACGTCAGCTGCTGTAGAGGCTGGAGTGACTTCTCCTCCCTTTCACTCAGGCCTGTGTCTCTGCTTCCTCTTCAGCTGGTGCTGCCAGAATACTCCATCCACAGCCTCTTCTGCATCATGTTCCTGTGCGCTCAGGAGTGGCTCACCCTGGGGCTGAATGTCCCTCTGCTCTTCTATCACTTCTGGAGGTAAGTCTGCTTGGGACTGCTCCGTCCTTCCCTTTCCTGCTCGGCAGCCTGCCCTGTAGAGATGACACCCCCAACATGGACCAGCCAGCTGTACCTTCCTCTCACCCCTTCCTGGGTGACCCTTACCCCAAAGCCTTCTCTGCAAGCTGCTCTCAGATAGCAGTCCAGTAAGTCCAGTAAGGGAAGGTCCTTCCTATAGATTCCACTAAGCACAGCCTCAGCCCTCACAAATCAGTGTTAAAGGCAGCTATAGCATTATTCACAGTAGCCACAAAGCAGACAAAACCGAGGCTTCCCTGGTGGCTCAGTGATCTAGAATCCGCCTGCCAGTGCTGCAGACATAAGAAATGTGGGTTTGATCTCTGGGTCAGGAAGATCCCCTGGAGAAGGAAACAGCAACCCACTCCAGTTTTCTTGCCTGGAAGACCCCATGGGCAGAGGAGTCTGGCTGGCTACAGCCCATGGGGTTGCAAAGAGTTAGACACAACTTAGTGACTAAATAACAGCAACAACAAAGACACAACCCAAATGTCCATCAAAAGATGTGTGAACAAACTAAATGTGATATGTCCTTACAATGGAGTGTTACTGAGCAATAAAACCCAGTAAAGTACTGATACATGCAACACCATGGACAAAGCCTGAAAATATTACAAGTGAAGGAAGTGAAATGACAGTCTCTCAGTCATGTCTGACTGTGCTACCCCATGGGAATTCTCCAGGCCAGAATACTCTTTTCGACCTCATGGAATTCTCCAAGAGTGGGTACCCTTTCCCTTCTCTGAGGGATCTTCCCAACCCAGGGATTGAACCCAGGTCTTCCACATTGCAGGCGGATTCTTTACCAGCTGAGCCACAAGGAAAGAAGCCAATCACAAAAAGCCATTTATAAAGCTGCTGGAAGGGGTGGGAGTGAGGAGTGACTGCTGATGGCTACACTGTTTTCTTTCAAAATCCATGAAAATGTTCCAAAATTAGATACTGGTGATGTTGTACAATGCTGTGAGTATATTAAAAACCACTGAATTGTATACTTTTCAAAGGTGAATTTTTTTGCCGTATGAATTATATGTTAATAAAAATAACCCACCTACCAGATGGGCTGCATTTTCTGGGACAGTTCTGATTTTAATTGTTCTATTCCCTGCTAAGACCATGCATCAGATCATATGATTTGGGCTTTTTGTAAAAGAGAATCACCATATGGGTATAGAAGGTGGGTTGGGGGTCGGGGAAGCGTATACCAAAGTAGTAAAAGATGCAGTTGTACAGATAAATGAGCCACACTTTGGTGCTCCACAAACATTTAGTCCTTGTCATTATACCATACAGTATAACCTGTGTTCAGTCACGTCTAGAACATTCACTCCTTCATTTAGCAAACATATGGAAGACATACTATAGGCCAGACGTTGTGGGGGATTCCAAGATGAATGTAAAATATAGTATTACCTTCAAGGAATATATACCCTAGTGGTGGAGGGAAATATATTCTTACCAGGTGTACAAGGAGCATGGGTAGAATGTAGAGGAATGGAGGGGCAGCGCTGGGGAGTCTGGAAAAGCACATTCGAGGTTAAGGCACTAGCCTGTGCAAAGGCTCAGAGGGAAGAGAGCTCCTGGTGGTCTGGGGAGCAGCGGTTGTTCAGTGTGGTTGGCTGTGGGGTTCTGAGATGAAAGGAAGCAGAAGTGGGGTTGACAGCTGGGGATCAGGTGTGGAGGGTCTGAAATGACTTGGTAGGAAACGTTTCTTCTGTAGGGAATGGCTCACTCTCAGGAGCTTTCCAGGAGGAAAATGACATTGCTGGAGCCAACTTTTAGGATGGTGACCCTGACAGCAGTGGGAAGGCTGGGTAGGAGGGTGAAATTTTAAGGACGAAATCTAATTAGGAGGTTCTAGTGAAGTTCCGGGTGGAAAGAATGAAGGCTTGTCCCAGGTGACGGAAGTTGGGATGGAGAGAAAAGAGGGGGAGAGGTCTGGAGAGGTAAACTGGGCATAATTTGGCCAACAGTTGGAAACAGGAGGTGAGGCAGAGGGGGCATGTCAAGGCTGGGTGGCTAGGAGGTGACCAAGAGCAGGATGCAGGTTTAGGGAGGAATGAAGATGATTCAGTTACATACGAAAGTCCTTTAATGTAAAGGTAACCTATTAAATGGCACCCCACTCCAGTACTCTTGCCTAGAAAATCCCGTGGATGGAGGAGCCTGGTAGGCTGCAGTCCATGGGGTCGCTCAGTCGGACATGACTGAGTGACTTCGCTTTCACCTTTCGCTTTCATGCATTGGAGAAGGAAGTGGTAGCCCACTCCAGTGTTCTTGCCTGGAGAATCCCAGGGACGGGGGAGCCTGGTGGGCTGCCATCTATGGGGTTGCACAGAGTTGGACACGACTGAAGTGACTTAGCAATAGCAACCTATTAAAATCTGAATTTAAAGAGAAGTCAAATAGAAACATTGTGGTGTTGAAACGGATTGCATACCCACCCAGAGACTTTCCATGTCTGCCTCCTCCAATATCCACAACAGAAGAGTGTACACACAGGTCACAAAGACTTACCAGGGTTAAGTCACAACCCAGCACCACTCGGCTGGGACATGGCAGGGCCATTTCTGTAGGGAACACAGGTCGTGTCCCTGTCACCTGACGGCTGGCTCTTCTCCCTCTAAAAGTAATTTGTCCCAGAGTTCTTCAAACAGAGCGTTGTTAATCCAGGGTATCAAAAGTGTGGTTTATTTACCAAAGTTTGGTTAGTGCACTGATTCTTAGGGCTATCACCCCTCCAACAGGGAGGGAGGGAGAGCCAGCCATGCCGTTCCACTTGGAACGTTTCCGTGTGTAAGGGGGTAAACTGCAATTTTCTTGCCAGTAGGAAGTTAGCCTTCTGTTTTGAATCCCTGACAGATCTAGCCTAGTTCTGGCAGTTTGTAAGTACCCAGAAAATGAAAGAAAAAGGATTGAGGAGGAGAAGTGTCCTTTAACAAATCAGAGTCCTTGAACCCCTCTCTTTCCTTTCTGCGCACCTCTCCTCTCCGAAGGTCCAGCCCAGCGATGTTTCTAGGGCAGTTAAAGCCCCCTGTGCCTTAGCTCTGTTTGCTTAATTGCAAGTAGAACGGCAGTACTTTTGTTCAACATCTGTTCTTTGAGTTTATTTGGACCCATCACTTAACACAGTTGTCACAACAGCCCTTTGGAGTAGGCAGTTTCAGCCCCATTTTACAGATGTGGAAGTTGGGTTCAGAGAGGTTAATGGCTGACCCGAAGAAGCTCAGTCCCTGAGCCACTCAGCCACCCTGCCACCGTTGCCTCCACTTAATGATGTCACCTGGGAACAAGGCCACGGCAAAAGCAAATAGATTTTGAAATGTGTTCCCAGGAAGAGGAGCAGTGAGTGGCCTGGAGGGCTGTGAGCTGGCAGATGTCATTGAATCTGGCTTGTGTTCCTCTCGGCACAGCGTAGATGACAGATAATGTCAGCGCAGTCCTCTGAAGGGGATGGAGAGGGAACTGAAATACCAGCTCCGGGGGTTGCTGCGTTACAGGGATGCTCTTCAAAGCCGGTGTGATTAAGCCCGTCACACCCCTCGCCTGGTCCTCCATTTCCCTCGAGGACCATGGCGGGACCCAGAGCCTCACAGGAGCCATTAATTTGCACCCGGCTTCCTGATTCCCTCACCAGACTGACAAAAACGCAGCTGCAGAGCGATTTCAGCTGCGCTCTGTTCTCTGGCTTTGAATGAGATGCTGGCCCAGACCCTGGGGGCAGTGTCTTTGTAAGGGCCAGACAGATGGACAGCCTGAGGGGCAGGACTCACCTCCTGCCTGACCACCTCCCGAGGTCTTACCCAGCACAGCCGGATCTCTCGCCTCCTGTGAGCACAGCTGGTTCACACTGCACCACGGCGATGTTTTGAACCTGACACCAAGTCTGCGTTTGCCCCCTCCTCCCAGCGCTCTCTGGGTTAACCGCGTTTTCCTCTGGAGCAGCTCTCTCCCTGCAATGGCCAATGTTCTTTTTGTTGTTCTTGTCCTTCTCTCAAGGAAAAAATTACCTGTAAACTCCTCCATACTCAAGTGGGAATGTGATGTCCCTTCCAGAATACCCGGGATTTTAAAAGAGGGTCTGGGAGGAGGATAATCCAAAACGAATTAATGTTTAATCCAAAGTAATGAATATGTATGGTAGTATTGTGGTACAGCAATTCTACCATACATTTGGAGGCAGAGATGCAACTGACGTCCACACACACCTGTGCCCCTAGTGATGCCCAGATCTGTACACATAGCAGACCCCCCCCCTCACCTGCCCACAACACAGATGACCCCTCACCTGCCCACATCCCTGAAGAAAGGAGGCTCTTCCTGGTACCACCCACGTGACACGGTTTCCTTCTACCAGAGCACCTGTGTGTGGGGTGAACATGACGCTGGTGGATCTGCGTCTTCGGGTGTTACCACCTGATGGAGGACAGTGGTTGAGCCACTGTTTAGTGATTCCTGGGCTGTATTTTGGGCAGTGATTCTGGCAGAATGCAGATGACTGCTTGGCAGCGATTCCTCAGAGGGAAGCCAGGCATCAGGAGGGCTCAGCCCAGATGACTTCCCACGTCCCTCCCAGGTCTCAGAGCCGATGACGGCGTGTCTGCTCTCCCTGCAGGTATTTCCACTGTCCAGCAGACAGCTCCGAGCTCGCCTATGACCCACCGGTGGTCATGAACGCAGACACCTTGAGTTACTGTCAGAAGGAGGCGTGGTGTAAGCTGGCCTTCTATCTCCTCTCCTTCTTCTACTACCTTTACTGGTGAGTTTCTGCTCCTCTTGGTGGATCTGACTCCTGTAGCAAGTGGAGGGGATATCAGGCCTTTGAGCACTGGAGTCCTGGCCTGTCAGGGGCAGTTAGAGTCATCTAACAGTTTCTTTATGAAGGAGAGGAAGGGGCAAAGGTCCTACCTTGCCAGCTGACAGGTGCAGCCTTTGAGCTACACAATGAAAACACATTCTGCCAACCCCTCTTAGAAGACTGTTGGTAAAGTGCACTTGGCTACTCCTCTGCAGGGCTCCCTGCCCCCAGAAGCTCCACAGCTCAGACAGTCAGGTCACCAGTAGCCACGGATGCCTAGCCTTATCGCCCCTTGCCCCCTAGTTTCACGTGAAAGCATTCTTGGGGACCATAACAGAGACCCCCTGGGGCAGTCACGCTTCACAAATGGGCATTTTGGGCCCTTAAATGATTATACTCACAATTCTCCCAATATTATGCAACACCACCCTAATTAAATAAAACATGCTGACTTTGTAATTCTGTTTTGAGAGTCTCCCCTCTGTTCACTTCACTTCTGAGTAGAACATCCTAATGAAGTGGATAGCTATAAACAGACTGTCTTGTGGTTTGATACCCCAGAAAGTGCCTTTTCTGAAAATGTCTCCTTCTCCTTCCTGTTCCTTTTTGGGCTCATCCCTGAGGTGTCTCACTTGTCACTTTGCTTTCCTGTCCCTCTGTGCACCAGGCCACAATATCTCCAGGTACCCAGNCCTCCCAGGTCTCAGAGCCGATGACGGCGTGTCTGCTCTCCCTGCAGGTATTTCCACTGTCCAGCAGACAGCTCCGAGCTCGCCTATGACCCACCGGTGGTCATGAACGCAGACACCTTGAGTTACTGTCAGAAGGAGGCGTGGTGTAAGCTGGCCTTCTATCTCCTCTCCTTCTTCTACTACCTTTACTGGTGAGTTTCTGCTCCTCTTGGTGGATCTGACTCCTGTAGCAAGTGGAGGGGATATCAGGCCTTTGAGCACTGGAGTCCTGGCCTGTCAGGGGCAGTTAGAGTCATCTAACAGTTTCTTTATGAAGGAGAGGAAGGGGCAAAGGTCCTACCTTGCCAGCTGACAGGTGCAGCCTTTGAGCTACACAATGAAAACACATTCTGCCAACCCCTCTTAGAAGACTGTTGGTAAAGTGCACTTGGCTACTCCTCTGCAGGGCTCCCTGCCCCCAGAAGCTCCACAGCTCAGACAGTCAGGTCACCAGTAGCCACGGATGCCTAGCCTTATCGCCCCTTGCCCCCTAGTTTCACGTGAAAGCATTCTTGGGGACCATAACAGAGACCCCCTGGGGCAGTCACGCTTCACAAATGGGCATTTTGGGCCCTTAAATGATTATACTCACAATTCTCCCAATATTATGCAACACCACCCTAATTAAATAAAACATGCTGACTTTGTAATTCTGTTTTGAGAGTCTCCCCTCTGTTCACTTCACTTCTGAGTAGAACATCCTAATGAAGTGGATAGCTATAAACAGACTGTCTTGTGGTTTGATACCCCAGAAAGTGCCTTTTCTGAAAATGTCTCCTTCTCCTTCCTGTTCCTTTTTGGGCTCATCCC
The DNA here is from genome assembly GCA_006410875.1 of Neotragus pygmaeus. Classification (NCBI taxonomy): domain Eukaryota; kingdom Metazoa; phylum Chordata; class Mammalia; order Artiodactyla; family Bovidae; genus Neotragus; species Neotragus pygmaeus. Next base: position 1,651,676 of record SJYV01017243.1, read on the forward strand.
TGAGGTGTCTCACTTGTCACTTTGCTTTCCTGTCCCTCTGTGCACCAGGCCACAATATCTCCAGGTACCCAACACTATCCTCAAAGTGGTCTAGTCGGCAGTAGCCGGGCGAGGAAGAGGGGCCTGCCTTGGAGTTTGGGTTAGGCTGGGACAGGCGGAGGGCAGCTGCATTTACCCAGTATTTAAACAACCCAATCAAAAAGTGGGCAGAAGACCCAAACAGACATTTCTCCAAAGAAAACATACAGATGGCTAATAAACACACAAAAAGATGCTCAGCATCACTCATTATTAGAGAAATGCAAATCAAAACTATGATGAAGTGTCTCCTCACACTGGTCAGAATGGCCATCATCGAAAATCTACAAACAATAAATGGTGCAGAAGGTGTGGAGGAAAGGGAACCCTCTTACATTGTTGGTGGGAATGTAAATTGATAAACCCACTATGGAGAACATGGAGATTTCCTAAAAAACTAGCAATAAAACTATCAAATGACCCAACAATCCCACTATTGCACATATATACCCTGAGGAAACCGTAACTGAAAGAGGTGCATGTACCCCAATGTTCACTGCAGTACTATTTACAGTAGCCAGGACATGGAAGCAACCTAGATGTCCATCAACAGATGAATGGATAAAGTTGTGGTATATATACACAATGGAATATTACTCAGCCATGAAGAGGAATGCATTTGAGTCAGCTCTGATGAGGTGAACGAACCTGGAGCCTATTATACCATATGAAGTAGGTCAGAAAGAGAAAAAACAGATGTTGTATATGAATGCATATTTGTGGAATTTAGAAAGATGGTTCACATTTGCAGGGTGGCAGTGGGGACACAGACATAGAATAAGCTTGTGGACACAATGAGGGAAGGAGAGGGAGAGACGAAAGGGCAAAATTGAAACACGTACATTATCATGTATAAAATAGAGAGCCAGTGGGAATTTGCTATATGGGACATGGAGCTCAAACCCAGTGCTCTCTGACAACTTCAAGGGGTGGAATGGGGTAGGAGGGGAGTTCAAAAGGGAGGGGACGTATGTATACCTATGACTGATTCATTCATGTTGATGTACGGCAGAAACTAACACAACACTGTAAAGCAATTATCCTCCAATTAAAAATTAAAAACAAGCCAAGCCATGCTTTGAGCTGAGAGCTTGATGTATATGGCCTAGTGTATGAGCTAAATGCTATCATTGTCCTCATGCTGACAATGAGGAAACTGAGTCTGAGACATTAGATCATTTTCCCGTGGTCACAGCTCGTAGTGACAAAGCTGGAAGTCCCTCTCATGTTGAGTCCCAAAGACCAAGCTCTTAACTGGTGGCTCTTAGAAAATCTTTGTTGTTGTTGTTTAGTTGCTCACTTGTATTCGACTCTTTGCGACCCCATGGACTGCAGCATGCCAGGCTTCCCTGTCCTTCACCATTTCCCGGAGTTTGCTCATACTCATGTCCATTGAGTCAATGATACCATCCAACCATCTCATCCTCTGTCACCCTTTTCTCCTCCTTCCTCAATCTTTCCTAGCATTAGGGTCTTTATCAGCAAATTGGCTCTTCCTGTCAGGTGGCCAAAGCATTGGCGCTTCAGCATCAGTCCTTCCAGTGAATATTCAGGGTTGATTTCCTTTAGGGAAACCTTTAGAAAAGTCTTTATCGAAATGTGGTCTTTGGATCTTCTGCCTTAGGATCAGGGGGTGAGGAGGGCATGCTTTTTAACGAGCAGATTCTTGGTCTCAGATATGCTTATTCAGAATTGCAGGGCTACGCATCATCCTGGAGATGCTGCTTGGTCCACCTCCTCTCCTCTCTGCATCCCCAGGGTCCAGAAGACTCAGAAGCACTTCTGGAATAACTCAGCCCTGGAGGTGATTCAGAATATTCTACCACATTCTCTCTTTCTCTCTCTCTCTCTCTCTCTCTTTTTACCACATTCTTGTTGGAGTCAAGTGTTGGTTCAGGCTCAGGGTGACATTTCCGTCCTCTTCCTGGATGGAATGTCCTGGTACATTGCCTATTTCAATNTTGGAAAAGACTCTGATGCTGGGAGGGATTGGGGCAAGAGGAGACGGGGATGGCCGAGGATGACATGGCTGGATGGCATCACGGATTCAATGGACATGAGCTTGAGTGAACTCCAGGAGATGGTGATGAACAGGGAGGCCTGGCATGCTACAATTCATGGGGACACAAAGAGTCAGACACGACTGAGCGACTGAACTGAACTGAAACCAAATAAACAAAATTATAAATAAATTTTCAAAATAAAATTTAAAATTTGTTAAGTGACCTTAGAAAACATAATCAAGGAAGCTTTCCAAATATTTTAAATAAAAGTCAGAGAAATAAAATATGGAAGAGATACACAGTATCAATGTGTAAGGCCATATATCTGAATAATAATATCTCTGTTCTAGAGATATAAAATATTAGAAAATTGCATAAGCTTTTACCACCAAAAAGCAATAACTTTCTTAAGAATTGTAGTCAAATGGGTGTACTAAAGGACCTCGTTAATGGATGAAAAATAAACTCACCAGAGTATAATTTCTCAAATTTTTAAAATGCTAACTGTAAAGAAATAAGTTAAGACATCCTGAGAAGAAAAATAAAGTAATTTAGAAAGTTTAACAGTGGAATAAAGAGGTGCATATGTGTGTGCTTGGTCACTTCAGTTGCATCTGACTGTTTTGTGACTCCATGGACTGTAACCCTCCAGGCTCCTTTTTCCATTGGATTCTCCAGGCAAGGATACTGGAGTGGATAGCCATTCCCTTCTCCAGGGGATCCTCCTGACCCAGGGATTGAAACCAAATCTTCTGCATTGCAGGCATGTTCTTTACTATCTCACCACCAGGCTGACTATAACACATTAATTAAATGACAAAACCACAGGTACAATGATACTTCCAAGACTCACCATAAAAGGCCAAAAGGGGCAGGGGCCAATTTCTGGAATTCCCTGCTCCTTCTCGAAAATAGTTTGCATAATCCTCCCACTCACTGGTCTATAAAATTGCCCAGCCTCTAAATACTAACCATCCCCTCACCTCAGGGTGATCTTGCCTTCCGAGATGAACCATACTCTATCTGTGGATNCAATTTCTGGAATTCCCTGCTCCTTCTCGAAAATAGTTTGCATAATCCTCCCACTCACTGGTCTATAAAATTGCCCAGCCTCTAAATACTAACCATCCCCTCACCTCAGGGTGATCTTGCCTTCCGAGATGAACCATACTCTATCTGTGGATATCTAAGTGTGTATCTCTTTTAATAAACCTACTTTCTCTTTACTATGGCTTGAGTGCTTGAGATCTTTCCTATGAGAAGCCAAAGACACTCACTTGGTGGCCCATCCCTGGGACTCACTGGGAACCTAGGATGTGACTATCCTCTCATGCCCTATTTTCCTACAACTTAAATACATCATCAATACTAAAATTGATTGATAAGTAGGGTTGCAATGAGGTTGGGGTGTTATTTTGCTTTCTATTCCTCTCTCTCTCTGTTTCTAAGGAAACCTGAAAAGCTAGATAAAATCCATGTTTTTAAATCCACCAGGAAATAGCAAAGAGCTAACAAGACAGTGATGAATTATAGAGCAAGATGCTAGAATGTGTGCTTTGTGGCCACAAACAATGTGTTAAAATATTAATGTGAAGCTGAATAAATTAGACGGGGTTAAAAACTGCAAGTTTATTTTCTATTTAAGGTCAGCAATCTCCACTTTTGACCCTTTTGAGGTTTTTATTTTTCTCATTTCATTTAGCAGGTCTCTAAGCTATTGATTTCCAGTCACTTTCCATAATTCTAAAAGCTGTTTCCTAAACTAAGAGAAGGTCAATTGATCAGAAAATTATTTAAACACACTCAAGACGTTCTAGTTTTATTTCTTTAAATATATGCACTTTAATAAGTTGGCCCCCTTAGATTTGCATGTTGGACAACTAAAAATTATAGGAGTTTATTCCTAGAATGAAAGAGAAAACATTTGCAGGTCCTTCATCCCATTTTCAGAGAATAACCTTCACAATTATTTAGGGAAGTACACCAAGCTCCTGTTCGCCAGCCTTCTGGTGGAGCCTTTTAAACTTGGGTCACAGTTAATCGGTTCATGCGCACACTCCTCTCTAGTCAGGCCAACTAGAATCCTGCCCAGGTTGTCTCTTCGTAAGATTCCAACTCAGCAGGTAAGACATTTTAAAGTAACATAATGTAAACCTATGTTCTTCTGATTGCTTTATTCTGGTTCATGGTTTCAAATAAATCAGCTTGACGGCATGAAATAAGAATGAGGCAAACACTCAGAGGGAAGAAGAAAAGGGGAAAAAAAAAAAA
>SJYV01017243.1:1657622-1689648 GCA_006410875.1 Neotragus pygmaeus
TCGATGGACATGAGTCTGAGTGAACTCCGGGAATAGGTGATGGACAGGGAGGCCTGGCATGCTGCAATTCATGGGGTCACAAAGCGTCAGACATGACTGAGCAACTGAACTGAACTGAAAAGCTGAACTTTAACCAATGCAGTAATTAATGTTACATATATGTTTTATATAGTAAGTTCTTCAGAAATCGACAATATTTACCTAAGGCTCAGAAGTACAATATGGGATATTATTTTAATTATCTCAAAAGAGGAAATAAAAAGACCTCTATAATTAATGACCCAGATAACTGATGGTGTGATCACTCACCTAAAGCCAGACATCCTGGAAGGCAAAGTTAAGTGGACCTTAGGAAGCTTCACTACAAACAAAGCTAGTCAGGTGATGGATTTCCAGTTGAGCTATTTTAAATCCTAAAAGATGATACTTCACTCAGTATACCACAAAGTCACCACTGGACAAGAAACACAATGCCAAAGAATTTTCAAATAACTGCACAATTGCACTCATCTCACCCACCAGCAAAGTAATGCTCAAAATTCAAGCCAGGCTTCAACAGTACATGAACCAAGAACTTCTGGATGTTCAAGCTAGATTTAGAAAACACAGGCGAACCAGAGATCAAATTGCCAATATCCATTGGATCATAGAAAAAGAAAATAGTTCCAGAAAATCATGCACTTTGGGTTTATTGCCAAAAGTTGATGATTTTTTGGCTATGCCAAAGGCTTTGTTGTGTCAATCACAACAAAGTTGGAAGATTCTCAAAGACATGGGAATACCAGGCCATCTTACCTGCCTCCTGAGAAATCTATATGTAAGTCAAGACACAACAGTTAGAACTCGTCACAGAACAACAGAATGATTCTAAATTGGAAAAGGAGTATGTTAAGGCTGTATATTGTCACCCTGTCTCTTTAACTTATACTCAGAGTACATCATGCAAAATGCTGGACTAGATTAACCACAAGCTGGAATCAAGATTGCAGGGAGAAATATCAATAACCTCAGATATGCAGATGACACCACTCTTATGGCAGAAAGTGAAGAGGAACTAAAGAGCGTCTTGATGAAAGTGAAAGAAGATAGTGAAAAAGGTGGCTTAAAACTCAACATTCAAAAAACAAAGATGATGGCATCTGATCCCATCACTTCATGGCAAATAGCTGGAAAAACAGTAGAAACAGTGAGAAACTTTATTTCCTTGGACTCCAAAATCACTACAGATGGTGACTGCAACCATGAAATGAAAAGATGCTTGCTCTTTGGANTGGCATCTGATCCCATCACTTCATGGCAAATAGCTGGAAAAACAGTAGAAACAGTGAGAAACTTTATTTCCTTGGACTCCAAAATCACTACAGATGGTGACTGCAACCATGAAATGAAAAGATGCTTGCTCTTTGGAAGAACTACTATGACCAACCTAGAAAGAATATACTTTGTTGACAATGGGCTATCTAGACAAAGTTATGGTTTTTCCAGTAGTCTTGTATGGATATGAGAACTGGACCAAAAAGAAAGCTGAACAGTGAAGAACTGATGCTTTTGAACTGTGCTGTTGAAGACTCTTCTTGAGATCCCTTGGACTTCAAGGAGATCAGATCAGTCAGTCTCAAAGGAATTCAGTCCTGAATACTCATTGGAAGGACTGATGCTGAAGCTCCAGTACTTTAGCCACCTGATACAAAGAACTGACTCATTAGAAAAGACCCTGATGCTCGGAAAGACGGAAGGCAAGAGGAGAAGCGGATGACAGAAGGTAAGATGGTTGGATGGCATCACCGACTCGATGGACATGAGTTTGAGCAAGCTCCTGGATTTGGTGATGGACACGGAAGCCTTGAATGCTGCAGTCCATGAGGTTGCAAAGAGTTGAACACGACTGAGAGATTGAACCAAACTAATAGTTATTAATATCAGAAATGCTTTTTCATTTAATATTTTTATATGTCAAGAATCTCTATGTTGACCTATATTCTGTTTCTCTAGTCATGATTTACCTTATTATACTTAATAAAATTAGCAAAATACACACTTCCATAAAATAGTTTAAAATAGCTAGTTCTGAGATTTCAGTCCCTGAATATTGGCTCCCAGTGTTCCAAATTACAAAATTCATTCACAAAACCCGAGATAAAATGTCAAAAGTACATGAACAATTATCTGTGACATTTCATTTGTAGTTAAGTCTACAAATTGTTCATGATGAAGTTTTGAGGAAGATGTTTAAATGTCAAATACAAGGCTTCTGGTTTCCCTATTAATTCTTCTTCCCTGACTCATACTTTTTAATATTTGCTATCTTCTACCATTTGACATTTGACACTTTAAACTTTTAATTCAGATTTAGGGATATAGAAAGATAAAAGAATACTGCATACATCGAGAACTGACCAAAAAATCTAAGATGAATACATTGTTTGGTCATAATTTGATTCATTCAGTCTCAGCTATCAAAGAAAAATGAAACAATCAACTGAGTTTTAAAATATATAATGAAACAATTCTATTGATATTCACAATTCAATTGGAATATGGCTTTTTAACTTGTTTCCCTAGCTTTAAGCATTCACTGTGGAAGTCACATTTCACTGGCTAACAGATAAAGTTTGGTAAAATTAATTGCTGCTGAAACATTAAGTATTTTTGACAATCACCATCTAATGTCCATCTCAGAAAAATGGCATGCCTGACTAATTTCTGGACAATGAAACTTCATTATTTTATTAAGGTTATTCTGTTAAGAGTTTCCCAAGTTAAGGATGGAGACACCTGTAATGTTCTAGAACAGAAAAGAACAGTTTTATGCTTTTACACCTTGCTAAGTTTATTACAGGTATTTCCTTCAAAATCAGTCAAGATCCTATTTGAGAGAGTACTAAAAAGAATAATTTGTAAGTTTATATAGGAAAATTACATATAAGAAATATAAACTATCCTATATATGTAGGATATATGACATATATATGACATTTTGATTCAGTCGTTAACAGTTTATGTTAATATTTCAGTATAACAGGCTTTCCACTTGAAAAAATAAGGCTTATTTTATTTTATCATGTATACTAAATTATTTCTAATAAGCTAATATTCTAAATGTAAAAATAAAATACAATAAGAATCCTTAGAATTGAAGAGAAAGTTTTAAGCAAGATAGGAAAACCAGAATTTATAAAGGAAAAGAATGTCAGACAGACTCCGTAAGTATCAGAAATTTAAACATGATAAAGTTCACACTAAGCAAAGCCAAAAGACAAATGAAGGATTGCAGAAAACTATTTTCTTCATGTGATAGCAGCAAAAAAGCATAAAGTCACCTCCACACAGAGAAATGCTCAAATTAATCAGAAAACATCCAGCAAACAAAACAAAGAAAAATCTGGAAATTTGTTACTGCTGTGGCAGAAGCTTTAAACCTCAATTTCAAAACACACAAGTAAAATATCCAGTATTTTAAAATGTAGATGGAAAAATGTATTTGCACACACACATTTCTTAGTATATTTGGTAATGTTCATTTTCTCAGATTTCACTATTTTCAGTTTCTCCTTTTGTTTTCCTCTCTACATATCTCTTCTCCACCCCCCCTTATAATTCTCTTCAGTTCTATTTCAGCATTGGCAATTCCTTTGTTTAAGTGGCAGAGCAGAATAGTGTTAATAGACCTATGTTGATTCCTTTACATTCTTATAAAAAGTAAATCATGATTTTTATTATACTAAATANCCTTTTCAAATTAAGGGTGTAAACTAGAATGGTACTAATACCTAAGTAGCACCACCCTCCTAACCAGTTACTCTGGGTTGTGCCTGCCTCCCCTCCTATTCATTTCTCTCACTCTGGGTATGTTATTTATAATGTGCTCGATGGCAGAGACTTCATCTGTTTCATTCACCTCTGTATCTGCAGTGCCCGGGTTGTGCCCAGCACGTAGTATTATGGTCTTGATAATGGTCTTGGGGATGGTCTTGATCCCTGTCTCCTGTACAGTGTCACGAACCTCCATGCATAGTGCATCAGGCACTTTGTCTATCAGATCTAATCCCTTAAATCTATTTCTCACTTCGCTCAATCCTTATTGTTGCTACAGCTTAACTGCACCCTCCCTCAGTGCAGTGGATGGGGTTGCATACTCCATCATTGTTTCCCAGCACTGAGAATAGGGACTGGCACTCAGGAGATACTCAATAAATATTGAATGAACGCAGGAAGGAAAGTGAGTGAACAGATACTGTGAGGCTCAGTGTTATAATGGAAGGAGCACTGGCTTTGGTATTGGGATGTGGCTCCTCGCCTTACTCTTGTGACCTTGAGTGATCCACTTTTCATCCCNTCAATAAATATTGAATGAACGCAGGAAGGAAAGTGAGTGAACAGATACTGTGAGGCTCAGTGTTATAATGGAAGGAGCACTGGCTTTGGTATTGGGATGTGGCTCCTCGCCTTACTCTGTGACCTTGAGTGATCCACTTTTCATCCCCGTATTTCCCCGTGTCAAATAAGACTGCTCTAGCTCCAGGCCTGACCGGTGAGGCTCTGTGAGCATGAAGTGTACCAGATTCTCAAAGGCAGAACTTGAGCTCCGCAGAAGGGCCTGGTTGGGGCCTTGCAGCGGGAGAAGGTTAGAAGCAAAATTCTTCAGTTTCATTGTCTTTGGTTTTGTCTCTTAGATTTTCCTTTCTTCTCTCTATATTGTAAAAGAGTTGTTTTTCTCTCTGCCAGAAAGAGTGTATATTTTGGTACAGAACCTTCTTCCTTGTTGCAGAATTAGCTTGCAGCCCTTTCTAAGGGCACAGGGATGCGTGACTCCCTCCTCCGTGGTGCTGGAACACCACTGTAGGATGCATGCTCTTAATGCGTGTTTAATGCCTGGACTTTGTTAAAAACAAGAGGGCCGGGGAATTAACCAGCTACGAATTCATTTAGTTTGTGAGCCCAGAGGGCCTGTGTTCACACACACGTCCCTACAGTCATGATGGTGAGCTTCTCCCCAACACTGACATATTAACCAGCATAATCTGGGAGCCCCTGGACATGGCCATCACATATGCATGTGGCAGCTGGTGGCATAAAGAATCCATGGCACCCCGGACCCCTGGGGACCTGCCCTGCAATTGCAGAAAAGAGGAATAGCAGCCATAATTATTATCCTGTTGAGAATAATGAGAGACGCTCAGAGCAGTCATATCTCTCATCCAAGGGGCACAGTGTGGTCTCGTAACAATGGTTACATGAGGTGGGAAGTGGAAGAGGGAAAAGTTTGGGGAGCAGATAAGTTGCTCTAGTGACAGGAATGAGAAAGAAGCCAGGGGTCTGGCTTATGGAAGGTGCCTCTTTTAAGGGCCGTCTAAGTCCTTTGAGGGCTCCCACTAATGCCATCTTTTTTCCTCTTTTTTTTGCATCCAGCATGATCTACACTTTAGTGAGCTCTTAACTTGAAGACCACGCACATCCACAGAGACTGAGATGGGAGAGGCCCGAGGCTGTGCAGTCCATCCTGCTGGTGATGGGAGCAGGGACCAGTGTGGGGATGTGACAGACAGAGATGGGCAGATACTCGGGATTGGGAGCCAGAAGCAGGCAGCAGCCAGCGGGTGAGCCGGCCTGCCGTCACATGCGTTGTTGCCCTGTGTACCAGTCTTCTGCGTTCGCACCCCACACTTGGCCTGTAAATCCCTTCTGGGCAGCAGGAGCACGTGGGGTGATGAAACAGGAAACCTCTTCTGAACGAGAACTGCTGCTTCCTGAATACCCTTTATTGAAAGGCTCCCTGAAGTTCATGCTGCATTCCTGTTCTGTGGGTGTGATGGCTGGAAGGCTGGAGGGTGCCCTCTGAGGAACTGGGTGACCTGGAGTCAAGGCTGCGTCTGTGGGACCTATTGAAGATCTCAAGGATGTCATGGGCTTACCTGAGACTTTCGCGTTTCTTCCAAGCCCTGGCCACGCACTTCACTTTGGTGGGTGGGGCCTGGATGGTGTGCCTTGGACTGTAACCAGCCTTGAGTCTGCAAGGGTGTCTATTTTTCTGCCCTGCTTTGTAAGAGCCCAGTGATGTTGGGAACTGAGTTTGGGGCGGTATGTTGGTAAAGAATTATGGCCAAAATCAGGAGTGGGGGCTGGGAAGTGGGAAGGGGGGAATTGTAGGAAAAAATGATTTTTTAAAATACTGATGACATGTTCAAAGTGTTAATTCTTCGCCACCACAAACTGTACTGTTTTGTTGTCATCCCGGACCATCACAGGGCCATTGAAGGCGAGTCAATTAATCAACACTAGTCAAAACTACTAACTTTTAAGGCTTCCCAAATAGTCCTGAGGCCAGAAGGAGCTGGTGTGGCAGTTCTGTGCTGTGGGCATCCAGCCACTGAGAAGTGAGACAACATAACTATTGCTTCATTGATGCTGCTGCACCATTTGTGCTCTTTGGTTCAACAAGAGAACATCAGTTCATTTAGAATTTTCCACTTGACATTCTCTCTTCTTGGGTAGGAGTTGTACTCGGGGTTGTAAATAATGACAAGGCTGAGATTTTTATTATGTTTAAATTGGGCACCATGATTTTGATCTTATTCCCCCAACTTCCCTTCTTTTCTTGTGTTTGACATACACAGGCTATTTATACATGTACCAGTGTCCATCTGAAGTCTGTGACTCAGGTTTATGAATGGTGTTTGTGTAACATGTATTCTGTGTTTAAAACGCTGCGATTGCTTGAGTGTCTCACCTACCTGGCTGTCTCATTTTAAACCCATTACAGGCTAGCTTCGTCTCTACATAGGTGGTAAACTGGTAGGTGGAAAAAGCAAAGTTTCAAAAAGACATGTTGCTTCTAAAAATTCTACAGAAAACAAAATGCAGATTTCTGCTTTGAGGTTGAAGGTATGAAACCAGAGGATTCAAGGCAATATTTTTGGGATCAGGCTTCCCCTTGGCTGAGTAACTGTGGTTGGGGAGGAGTGTTCCCTTTAGGGCTGGTTAGTATCATTTCTGATTTGACTCCTGAGATAACTGGCTACCTTCAACCAGAGAAACCAGTCCTGGGTTCCAGGCTGCAGACAGCAAATCCGACCCTACCGCCATCTTGCAAATGCAACTGAGAGCAGAGGATAAATGGTCCGGGAGCTGTTGTTTGTTTTTGTACTTTGCTTCTTTCCAAAGCAATTTGAAATGACAGAATAGCAGATACAGATGTGAAAAGACTGTTAAAATGTAAATAGCAACGTCCAACTTAAAAAGGAGGAGGACACAGAGATATGGGGGCTCCTGAGGGACTCTGTTTACTGGGATTGAGCGTTAAATATGGTATCGTTTCTCTTTAAATAATAGCAATTCACATTTTCATAGTGTTTTGCATTTTACAGACTGTTTTTACATCTCATTTGACTTTTCCTCACATTCCTATGATGTTGATATGATTCTTTTTCCTATTTTCTAAGTGAGGAGACTGAGGTTCAGAGAGGGTAACTGTCTTACCTGTAGTCACACAACAGTCCCAGACCTGCCTTTGACCCCAGGGTGTCTGACCTTAAACCGCATGTTCTTTTCATCACACCTGAGAGCTGGGAAAGTAGCTAGGATCCTATTAAGGTTTGATTAACATTCAGTTTCTGAAAGAAGGAGAAGATTTTTAAAACAGAGTTATAGAGGAAGCACCTAATTTTCTTTTTTTTCATGGGCCAGCCTCAGACTTGGTTTATTGTAGGCAGTTCTTCTCTAAGGTGGTTGTCTAAAAGCTTTTAAATCTGCAAATATCTCTTGGGCAGTTCTTATGTTTATGAAAGAGAAATATCCAAATATTTCTCCCCCATGAGTTGTGACTGGGAAGAAATTCCAGTGGTCGTTGGGAGTTTGAGCCAATTTTCAATTCCTGGGAAAATTAAGAATCAGAGTAGAGTACACAGTTGGTGGAGCTGTTTTGTGCGCTGAACTTTATGCAGGACCTCTCCCAACTCTCACAGTGATCCTACAAGGCAGGTTGCATGTTCTCAACCCCCAGTTTACAGGTCAGGAAAACAGGGAGGCTCAGGGCAAATGAATCTTTCCTGGGTGAACAGCCGGACCAGAGCTTAAGGCTACGAATAAATGGCCAGATAATAGCAACAGCTTAGTAATTGAGGAGTTGGGCATTATACTATAAATTTCATGTGCTTCTGTCTGATCCTCATGAGAAAACCATGATGTCGATATTATCTCTGCTTTATTGATGAAAAATGTCCAGAAGATGAATCACTTGCAGAGACCCAGAGCTATTTAATAGTAAGGGGTGTGTCTAGAGCTACAGCTGGAATTGAAGCCGAGGTCTGCCTCTTCTCACATAGTTTTTCCTTCTTGAGTATCTGTCACTTGTTGTTTATTCCACAGAAATGACCGAAAAGAGGAAGGAGGGTGAAGCGGGAGAAGCAGCACCCTGGATCAGTCACAAAGGGCATATCACCCTTGGGTGATGGAGAGCTCTTCCTACCAAGCATGTGTCTGAGCATCAAGGAGGAGGGGCACAGACGTTACAGGGGGGCATCCATGCTGACCTGGTGCCCATTGCCTTAGGGAGGCAGGGCTGTAGGCTTGGTGTGGCTGTGCCCTAAGGGTCAGAGTGGGACCTGGCAGGGGCTGCTAAGTCACTTCAGTCGTGTCCGACTCTGTGCGACCCCAAAGACGGCAGCCCACCAGGTTCCCCAATCCCTGAGATACTCCAGGCAAGAACACTGGAGTGGGTTGCCACTTCCTTCTCCGATGCCTGAAAGTGAAAGTGAAAGGGAAGTCACTCAGTCGTGTCCGACCCTTAGCATGGATTGTAGCCTACCAGACTCCTCCATCCATGGGATTTTCCAGGCAAGAGTACTGGAGTGGGGTGCCATTGCCTTCTCCGACCTGGCAGGGCAGGAGGCTCATTTAAGTTTACTTTTCACTTTCATTAATGAAGGGAACTATGGCACCCTCTGCACTGACATTATAAAGATTAAATGAGTTCATATCTGCAGAGAATCTAGAAGAGTGCCCGGCACATGGTAAACAGAACTCTTTGTANCTGGCAGGGCAGGAGGCTCATTTAAGTTTACTTTTCACTTTCATTAATGAAGGGAACTATGGCACCCTCTGCACTGACATTATAAAGATTAAATGAGTTCATATCTGCAGAGAATCTAGAAGAGTGCCCGGCACATGGTAAACAGAACTCTTTGTAGGAGATGGGTCTTTCTCGCCATCCTTTTCTCTGCCTGGTGCCCACCCAGGCCAAAGTCCTCCAATGGGAGGGAAGTAACCTGGCCATGGGAAGGAGTGGAGATTCTGGTGTTCTTCTGCCCAGCAGCTACCCACTCTGATGTTTCCATCTGTAGTGTCCTAAGTGGAGGTCAGGCTGGGACCTGATACCTCTTTTCATTGCCATGTTCTCTGGCCAATCATGATAACAACTGCTGTCGACTATTTGCCCTGGGCCAGGCATTGTGGAAAGCATTTGACCTGCAAGGTGTCTCTGAATCCTTACAACAGTGCTGTGTGGCAGGAGCTCTTCCTGTCCCCAGTGTATAGTTGAAACACTAAAGCTCCTAGAGGTTAAACAAATGAGCAAGTGTCACAATCACTAGGAAGTCACAGAGTGTAGACTCCAGCCCAAGTCTAGCTTCTACCAGTTTTTTTTTCCGAGCACTCAATTTATCAACACAAAAATCCAAGTTGAAAAACAAGGCTTTTACAAATTGTGCAACAAAGGAGAAGTTTTTGCCCTTGGGCTCCAAATTCTAATCCTAACCTGACTGGATGACCTCTCTGACCCTCAGTTTCCTCCTTTGCAAAACTGCCATGGTCCCTCCCATCTTAGGGGAGCTGTGAGAGTGAGACAGTGGACAGAAAGTGCCTGGCTTAGGGCCCACACATCATAGATGCCCGATGAGTTGCAGCCATACTAATGCGATTTATTAGGCAAGTGATTGGACAATCCCTTTTGTTCCTCTGCTTTTCTGTAAAATGGGAACAATTCAGCTTTCTCAGAAGACAATAGAAGGAGTTAAATGAGGAAACGCAGAGAGACACCTCAGGTGGTTCTGGACCTCGGCAAGAGCTCCACCGATGATCATGGGATTCACCTGAAAAGATATGTAAGATACTGTGACTGGTATCTCTTCATTAGAAAGAGAACCTCACAAGAGCTGCCAAAACTACCAACAAGAAGTCACATCAGATTGGATCTTTAGTGCCAAAACAACAGCCGAAAGTTTCGATTCAGCTGCACTCGGTCGACTCTGGCCAGAGTTGACAGAGCCACGGCTCCTAAGCTGTGGCCGTGCCTGGCCCCCATAACTGGGCTGGGTTCCTTCTCAGAGATGTGGGGCAGAAATACCCAGCTTCTCTTCCTACCTCTGCTTCTGCTTTCTCTGCCTGCGTCTTGGGCAAGCTGAAACCTCTCTCCAGCTTGTCTGGCACAGTCTGAGGACACATGCTTAGGGGGTGCAGACAGATCTGGGTATTAGTCAAGGATCTGCCACTGCTGTGTGGCTTTGTAGCCTCGGCCATTTTTGCCTTCCTGCAAGAGATGGCAAGGGAATGAGAGAAAGTAGAAAGGGGATGAAGAAGGGGGAAGAGAGGAGGCGTTATCCTGAAGTGTGGCTCTGCTCACCTCACAGGTTTCACGGTGAACAAGTCCCTGTGGATGACTGTTGTTTGTTTTCATCTTTAGTTTTATTTATTTGGCTGTGCCGAGTCTTAGTTGCGTTGTGCAGAATCTAGTTCCCCAACCAGGGATCAAACTTGGGCCTCCTGCGTTGGGAGCTCAGAGCCTTAGCCANTACATACAAGATTTACACTCAAGTATCTACTCTTTTGGGGCTTCCCAGGTGACACTAATGATAAAGAACCCACCCACCAATGCTGGAGACATAGGAGACATGGGTTTGACCCCTGGGTCAGGAAGATACCCTGGAGAAGAGCGTGGCAACCCACTCCAGTATTCTTTCCTGGATAAACCCATGGACAGAGGAGCCTGGTGGGCTAGTCCATGAAGCCACAGAGTTGACGAAGTCTATTTAAATAGTGCCATTTAAATGGTGCTATTTAAATAGTAGTTCCAAAATAACTTCAAATTTAAAAAATTGTTATTGCTTATAGGTTTAAAAGCAATTAACTTTTGTCTATTGACCTTGTATTCTGTGATGTTGTTCCACTTGCTTATTAAGGTCAAACTGTCTTTTTTAGTAGATTGTTTATGATTTCCTACATAGAAAATTGTCATCTGTGAATAAAAAGTTATATTCCTTTCATTACAATCTGTATAGTTTTCATGTATATTTCTTCTTAGAATGTGCTTTGCTCACAATCTTTAGTAAGGGTTTATCATAACATCAGGTATGATATTAGCTGGAGGATTTTCATACATACCATTTATTAGATGAAGGAATTTTATATTCATTTTTTGTGTTTTTACAAAGAATGAATTTTAAATTCTATCAAACATTTTTCCTGCATCTATTAATATAATCATATATTTTTCTTGTTCAGTCTGTTGGTATAATAAAATGCATTGACTGATTTTGAATGTTGAATTCCTTACATGAACCCTAATTAATTTTCTTTTCTTTCTTTCTTTCTTTCTTTTTTTTTTTTTTGCTTTTTATGGGCTTCCCAGGTGGTACTAGTGGTTATAAATTCTGAATTGATTTGCTAATATTTATTAGTTATTCTTTCACAGTTATGTTTCATGAGACATAATGATCTATAATTTTCTTTTCATAAAAAGTCTTTATGTGGTTTTCATAATAATGTTTACCTCATACATTTAGCTAGGCAATGTTCCCTCTACTTTTATCATCTGGCAAATATCATGGAACATTATTATTTTATTCCTAAAATTTTGGTTGAATTTACCAGTAAGCCATCTGTACCTGAGCTTTCTTATTTAGAAGATTATTAATTATTGGTTAAATTTTATTAATAGATATAAGATTATTTGGGCTGTCTTTTTCTCTCTGCATTAGTTCTGGTCGTTTATGTCTTTTAAAGAATCTGTCTATTTCATCCAAATTGTCAAAAATTTAAATACAATTTTAAAGTTGCTTGTATTATTCCTTTTAATATCTTTGGAATCAGTAGTGATGACCTTTCTTTCATTTCTGGTATTGTTAATCTGTATTTTCTCTATTTTATTTGATTAGCCTGGGTAAAATATTAATTTAATTTTTCTTTTCAGAGAACCAACTTTTGGTATATTTCATTTTCACTTTCTTAATATTTTCTTGTTTTCAAAGTTACTGATATCTACTTGTTTTATTTTCATTCTTTTTACATTAAGTTTATCTTTTTATATTTTCCTATGGTGGGGAGGACTTACAAATAGTGAATAGAAGAAAAGGTAAAGGAGAAAAGAAAAGATATACCCACTTGAATGCAGAGTTCCAAAGAATAGCAAGGAGAGATAAGAAAGGCTTCCTCACTGATTAGTGCAAAGAAATATAGGAAAACAATAAAATGAGAAAGTCTAGAGATCTCTCAAGAAAATTAGAGATACCAAGGGAATATTTCATGCAAAGATGGGCAATATAAAGGACAGAAATGGTATGGACCTAACAGAAGCAGAAGATATTAAGAAGAAGTGGCAACAATACACACAGGAACTAAACAAAAAAATTCTTCAGGACTCAGATAATCACGATGGTGTGATCAGCGACCTAGAGCCAGACATCTTGGAACGCGAAGTCAAGTGGGCCTTAGAAAGCATCATTCCGAACAAAGCTAGTGGAGGTGATGAAATTCCAGGTGAGCTATTTGAAATCCCAAAAGATGATGCTGTAAAAGTGCTGCACTCAATATGCCAGCAAATATAGAAAACTCAACAGTGGCCACAGGACTGGAACAGGTCAGTTTTCATTCCAATCCCAAAGAAAGGCAATGCCAAACAATGCTCAAACTACCACATGATTGCACTCATCTCACACACTAGTATTCATACCCCACCCCCCTAGTATAGATACCCCACATCCAAGGTCAGAAAAACCCCAGTAAGACAGTAGGCACTGGAGTGGCTGTGAGGAGATACCCCATGTTCAAGGGCATAGGAGAAGCCCCAGCAAGAGAGTAGGAGGGGCGATTTCACATTTAGAATCAAACTCCGTTCCCAACAGAAACGTTCAAAGGGCTCAAACAAACCTTGTGTGGACCAGGACCCAGGGACCCCNGAGGAGATACCCCATGTTCAAGGGCATAGGAGAAGCCCCAGCAAGAGAGTAAGAGGGGCGATTTCACATTTAGAATCAAACTCCGTTCCCAACAGAAACGTTCAAAGGGCTCAAACAAACCTTGTGTGGACCAGGACCCAGGGACCCCACAGAGATGAAAAAAGAACTGTGTTTGCGCATCTCCTGTGGAGGTGTGGGTTAGCAGTGCTCTGCTGCAGGGACAGGGGCTTTGGATGTGGGTATGGTATAAGTCCGCTTGGAGAAGGTCACCATTAACCCCACTATAGAGCTGCCAAGAGAAAGGAACAGTGACCCCACAGGAGACTTGCCAGTGGGTGTCTGGGAGTGTCTAGCAAAGGCATTGGTCAGTGGTGGCCTGCTGCAAGGTTGGGCATATGGACAGTAGCAGTACTTGCCTGAGATCTTTTGAGGGAGCTCACCATTATCTTCATTGCTTCCACCAGTTTGGGCCCAGGTAAATAGCAGGGAGGGAAAACAGCCCCACCCATAAACAGAAAATTGTGTTAAAGATTTACTGAGTCAAGGTGGTATATTGTCACCCTGCTTATTTAACTTTTATGAAGAGTACATCATGAGAAATGCTAGACTGGAAGNGAACCACATAGCAGACTAGATGGAAAAATTAAACATGACAGGAAAATTGATTCACATATCTGCTGGAGTAAGCAATCATTTGGTTAAGCTTAAGACTTTGCCTTAATTACCACCATTAGTAAATAGAAATCTATCTGTGCAATGTGTAGACAGCAGCTAACAGAATGAAAAGTACTATGAAAGATTTTTTTCTCAGAATATCAGCTGTTTAAATGTATGCCACTATTTTTTCACATTAAAATTTGGCATCCTGTGGCTTGTCTTATAGCTACTGAAGAAGCAGGGGGGTTTTTGAAAGTTGACACAAGGAAAAATCTCCGAGGAAGGGTGGATGTGTATTTCAAATATACATTCGGCTCCCTTTGCCAATGAATGAGAAGATAATGAGCCAGACTCTCCCTATAAAAAGTACGGAAATCATTTAACTACCAAGGGCTACATCCCACGCTATTATATTATTGTCTCATTCCATATATTTATATTTGTATTGTTTCTGGTGAATTCTTATTCACCAAGCCAGTGAATAGCAAATTTGGATAAATTGGATCCATTTCCAAGATATAAGAGTGTTCATTCTTTCTTTCAACAAACACTTGTTGAGTTTTGGTCTGTGAGGTGTCATGCTGGGGCCGTGGTATATTCAGAATTCATTCAGCGTCCTCTGATTGTATTTATTGAGTCCTTTTTAGCTTTCTGACACGTAGATAGATGCTGTGAAGGTTTAAAAAAAAGGAGTACGATAAATAAGCTTCTTTTTCCTGAATGAACTTGAAACAGTATTGAGAAAACAAAATTAACATGAAATAATTAAGGAACAAAACAAGAAAGTCTTTTTAAATTTCCCCTACATAACAGGACTTTCTCTGAATTCTACATGTTCAGACAAACGTCTCTGAAAATGAACTACACCAATGATCCCTGAAAGAGTAGTCTTAAGACAGTCATTCAGTTCAGTTCAGCTCATTTCAGTTGCCCGGTCATGTCCAACTCTTTGTGACCCCCATGGACTGCAGGATGCTAGGCTTCTCTGTCCATCACCAACTGCAGTAGCTTATTCAAACTCATGTCCATCAAGTTGGTGAGGCCATCCAACCACCTCATCCATTGTCATCCCCTTCTCCTCCTGCCTTCAATCTTTCCCGGCATCAGGGTCTTTCCAGTGAGTCAGTTCTTCGCATCAGGTGGCCAAAATATTGAAGCTTTAGCTTCAGCATCAGTCCTTCCAATGAATATTCAGGACTGATTTCCTTTAGGATGGACTGGTTGGATCTCCTTGCAGTCCAAGGGACTCTCAAGAGTCTTTTCCAACACCACAGTTCAAAAGCATCCATTCTTCAGTGCTCAGCTTTCTTTATAGTCCAACTCTTTCCACACATGACTGCTGGAAAAATCTAACTTTGACTAGATGGACCTCTGTTGGCAAAGTAATGTCTCTGCTTTTTAATATGCTGTTTAGATTTGTCATAACTTTTTTTCCAAGGAGAATCTTTTAATTTCATGACTGCAGTCACCATCTGCAGTGATTTTGGAGCCCAAGAAAATAAAGTCTGTCGCTGTTTCCACTGTATGTCCATCTATTTGCCTTGAAGTGATGGGACCAGATGCCATGATCTTTGTTTTCTGAATGTTGAGTTTTAAGCCAGCTTTTTTATTCTCTTCTTTCACTGTCATTAAGAGGCTCTTTAGTTCTTCACTTTCTGCCTAAGGGTGGTGTCATCTGCATATCTGAGGTTATTGATATTTCTCCCAGCAGTTTTGATTCCTGATTGTGCTTGGTCCTGCCTGGCATTTCACGTGATGTGCTCTGCTTAGAAGTTAAATAAGCAGAGTGACAATATATAGCTTTGACGTACTCTTTTCCCACTTTGGAACCAGTCTGTTATTCCACATCCAGTTCTAAGTGTTACTTCTTGACCTGCATACATATTTCTCAGGAGGCAGGTAAGGTGATGTGGTATTCCCATCTCTTGAAGAATTTTCCAAAGTCTGTGGTGATCCACACGTTCAAAGACTTTGGCATAGTCAATAAAGCAGAAGTACATGTTTTTCTGGAACTCTCTTGCTTTCTCTATGATCAAACAGATATTGGCAATTTGACCTCTGGTTCCTCTGCCTTTTCTAAATCTGGCTTGAACTTCTGGAAGTTCTAGGTTCATGTACTGTTGAAGCCTGGCTTGGAGAATTTTGAGCATTACTTTGCTAGCGCTTGAGATGAGTGTGATTGTGTTGTAGTTTGAACATGCTTTGGCATTGCCTTTCATTGGGATTGGAATGAAAACTGACCTTTTCCAGTCCTGTGGCCACTGCTGGGTTTTCCAAATTTGCTGGCATACTGAGTGCAGCACTTTCACAACATCATCTTTCAGGATTTGAAAAAGCTCAACTGGAAATCCATCCCCTCCACTAGCTCCACTAGTGATGCTTCCTAACACCCATTTGACTTCACATTCCAGGATGTCTGGCTCTAGCTGAGTGATCACAGCATCATGGTTATCTGGGTTATTAACATCTTTTTTTGTATAGTTCTTCTGTGTATTCCTACCACCTCTTCTTAATATCTTCTGCTTCTGTTAGGTCCATACCATTTCTGTCCTTTATTGAGCCCATCTTTACATATAATGTTCCGTTGGTATCTCTAATTTTCTTGAAGTGATCTCTACTCTTTCTCATTCTATTGTTTTCCTCGAATCCTTTGCATTGATCACTGAGGAAGGCTTTCTTATATCTCCTTGCTATTCTTTGTAACTCTGCACTCAGATGGGTTTATCTGTACTTTTCTCCTTTGCCTTTAGCTTCTCCTCTTTTCAAAGCTATTTGTAAGACCTCAGAAAACCATTTTGCCTTTTTGCATTTCACTTTCTTGGGGGTGGTCTCGGTCACTGCCTCTTGTACAATGTCATGAACCTCCATCCATAGTTCAGGCACTCTGTCTATCAGATATAATCCCTTGAACTTATTTGTCACTTCTACTGTATAATTGTAAGGGATTTGATTTAGGTCATATCTGAATGTTCTATTGGTTTTCCCTACTTTCTTCGTTTAAGGCTGAAGTTTGCAATATGGAGTTCATGATCATTAAGTGTGCATTTTTGTGGTACAATCTCTGATAACACCAGGAGTTTATAGTAGGGGCTGAAGAGTGGGAGGGAGGGATGGGGAGGCATCTCAGGGGAGATTCACAGGGGCAAATGTCCTCATGTGGGCTTGTTAAGACCCCGGAGAGTAAAGGTGGGTGGGATGCTAACAAAGACAAGAAAGGAGTGTTCTGGAGAAAGTTCTACCACTCTGACTTGATTTCACCCTGGGCAAGACATTTTCTGCCATACACCTCACCCCTCACACACCTCTGAGCAAATCCAGAGCTCAACTGGTTGTTCTGATGCACACTTAGTTTCGGATGAGGCCAGGATAGAGTCTCATGGGCTCTGAACCTGTAGCCCATACAGCTCCCTGGATTCTAAATATGAGAATTTGACCCAGAGTTGGGACCTGGCTCCCAGAACCTTTGGTTCTTCTCTGGTTCCACGGCAAAGCCGTGGTGAGAGCTCAGAGCAGAGTGGCAAGGGGATTCCAAGGTGAGCACACAGCCTGAAGGGACAGGTAGTCTGGAGGAAACAGAAAGAGGAAATAAACATGATTCCTAAGCATATCAAAGGTCTTACACCAGGCCAGAGCCTGGTGACTAGCACTGAGTTCCCTGAAGGGCTGTGACTACGCCGTCAGAAAGTCCGCGATCAGTGCTATTGGTCTAGTGTCTATCCTGACATGACTGACGCCTCTGTCCAGGCACCACCTGTGAGGGGACCTTCAGGATTCTTCTCGGGTGGCCAGCCACCCCAGTTTGCCCAGGACTTTCAGTCCTCAAGGGATTCCCTGGTGGCTCAGATGGTAAAGGATCTGCCTGCAATGTAGGAAACTCAGGTTCGATGCCTGGGTTGGGAAGATCCCCTGGAGAAGAGAATGTCTACCCACTCCAGTATTCTTGCCTGAAGAATTCCAAGGACAGAGGAGCCTGGCAGGCTACAGTCCGTAGGGTCGTAAAGATTCAGACATTAACTATATGTCAGGATGTATGCTCAGACGCTCAGTCATGTCTGACTCTTTGCGACCCCATATACCATAGCCCCCAGGCTTCTCTGTCCACGAGACGTGACTGAATGATTAACACTTTCAGTTTTCAAACCAAGACTTTCCTGGGCAAGAGCGCCTCCTCTTGGTACTTATGTTTCGACTCAGCAGCTCACCTGGCCCAGGCTCAGGTGTGCTCCCCTTTACCACTGCCCATGGGGGGCCCAGGATNCGTGACTGAATGATTAACACTTTCAGTTTTCAAACCAAGACTTTCCTGGGCAAGAGCGCCTCCTCTTGGTACTTATGTTTCGACTCAGCAGCTCACCTGGCCCAGGCTCAGGTGTGCTCCCCTTTACCACTGCCCATGGGGGGCCCAGGATCCCTAAGATGACCCCCATGACCCTCAGTCCCATGAGTGAGTTGAACAGATAGGGAGTTTATCCAAGACCACATGGTCTGGTTGCTCAGAGAATCCAAGCACACCAACGGTGCCACCTACCAGGCCTGCAGGTCACCCTGGGGAACAAAACAGGAGAGTGAGCAAGTGCTGGGCATGAGAAAGATGACAATAAACAGACTGATTCTGTTCAAATGTCCCAGTTGGGAAAAGGAAATGGGTGGAGCCACAACTTTGCTTTGTGTCTCTCAGGCTCACATGGTAAACTTATTTACAGTCTCTTGGCTTCTGCAGATATGTCAGGCGTAATTTCTGACAATTCACAAAACTAACTCTCTGCTGATTACATTTTTAAAAGGGCCCAATCTCTTTGGAATAATTTTAGTTGTATCTCAGACAGGAATGATTTTTTTAAAAAAGACTTTTGATTGCACATAAGCATTTCTACACGCTTGGCACCATGCTAAGTACTTCACTGGGATTATTTTGCTAAACCCTCACTGTAATCCTACAGGCGAGATGCTATCACCCTCCTTATATTAGCAGGTGAGGACACTGAGTCAAGGAAGTGAGGTCACACAGTGTAAGCCGGGCACCTGGCTGATGAGTTTGGCCCCAGAGCCCATGCTTTGCATTGTGAGGTGCATGGGGCTAACCCAGCAACCAAAATGAGCTTTAGAGACTGAATTTTATCTTGGTGTCCAGGAGACACTCACCACTCTTAGTTGGCCCAAATGGTCAAATGAATAACCAGCACCTTTTATATTTAGCTGATTTTATAAGAAACTATTGAAATAGCTAAGAATAGTGTCTCTGTTTTTGGTGATGTTGGTTCTCAGTTTGAAACGTAAGGACACGGTGACAGAGAGGTGAAGCTATGATTCTATTTAAAGGATCATTACTTTGGTTTTGAATAATGTAAGACTATGCTGGGATGAGGGTTTACTAGTTTAAATGCTATTTTTCATGCATATAATTGAAAGGAACTAAGTTTGGGCTGTCAGAGGAGATGAAAGAGTGACTCAGGCCTGAGCAGCTTGCTTCAGGAAACTCACAGCTACATGCTCTTGCTGGGACTTCAAGTTCCCAAACAGGATGGAGAAAAATTAACTTGACCTACTCAGGACATTTATCTTGAAAACCGTAAGTGGTTGAACCAAACGAGGCACCTCAGATCACATCTTGTCTTAGTCTGTTTGGGCTGTTATAACAAAGTATCATAGACTGAGTGACTTGTAAACAACAGTCACTTATTTCTCACCACTCTGGAGGCTGGAAGTCTGAAATCAGGGTGCCTGCAAGACTGAGCCCTATGGACACCCTTTTCTGGGTTGAGGACTACTGACTTCTTGTATCCTCACTGGGTGCAGAGCAGAGAGGTGCAAGTTCTCCTGTGACTCTTCAGTTCATTTTAGTCACTCAGTTGTGTCCGACTCTTTGTGACCCCATGAATTGCAGCACGTCAGGCCTCCCATCACCAACTCCCGGAGTTGTCAAACTCACGTCCATCGAGTCGGTGATGCCATCCAGCCATCTCATCCTCTGTCGTCCCCTTCTCTTCCTGCCCCCAATCCCTCCCAGCATCAGAGTCTTTTTCAATGAGTCAACTCTTCGCATGAGGTGGCCAAAATACTGGAGTTTCAGCTTTAGCATCATTCCTTCCAAAGTACACCCAGGGCTGATCTCCTTCAGAATGGACTGGTTGGATCTCCTGGCAGTCCAAGGGACTCTCAAGAGCCTTCTCCAACACCACAGTTCCAAAGCATCAATTCTTTGGCACTCAGCTTTCTTCACAGTCCAACTGTCACATCCATACATGACCACAGGAAAAACCATATCCTTGACTAGACGGACCTTTGTTGGCAAAGTAATGTCTCTACTTTTCAATATGCTTAAGAGGGCACCAATCCCATTCATGGGGGCCCCACCTTTATGACTTCATCTAACCATAATTAGCTCCCAAAGGCCCTACCTCCTAATACCATCACACTGAGGGACAGGATTTAAACATACTAATTTGGGGGAGATACAAACATTCAGTCTATAATATCCCCGTGATGAAACTTCACAACTGGATTGCCTAAAACAAACAGGATTGGAAGCATCTGGGCTATATGATGTGGATTCCAACTGTCAAACTGTTAATTCCCAGTTCAGAGTGGCTGAGCCATCCCAAGGGCACATTTGTGGCCATTAAGAAAAGTAACCCACTTGCTTAGCATTGAAGAATGAATGTGTCCAAATTGTGGTGCTGGAGAAGACTCTTGACAGTCCCTTGGACTGCAAAGAAATCAAACCAATCAGTCCTAAAGGAAATAAACCCTGAATATTCATTGGAAGGACTGATGCTGAAGCTCCAATACTTTGGGCACCTGGTGCAAATAGCTGACTCATTGGAAAAGACCCTGATGCAGGGAAAGATTGAGGGCAGGAGAAAAAGTGGGCGACAGAGGATGAGATGGCTAGATAGCATCATGGGCTCAATGGACATGAATTTGAGCAAACTCCAGGAGACAGTGACTGGCGTGCTGCAGTTCATGGGGTTGAAAGGAGTAGGACATGACTTAGTGACTAAACCACCACAACAACCTACTTTTGGTGAATGTAGCTCCAGATGGGTTGATTTTCAGTCCCATTTCTTCTTCTACCTACCTCCTCAATCCTGCACCCCTCAAGGGCCTACGTGGTGGCTCTAGTCTCTGGGAAAACCTGAAAGCCTTTAGGTTCAGCCCCTCTCTGGATCAGGTTCTTACAGAGTTCAAGGATATAAGAATGAGTAAGATAGTCTTCTCTTCCAAGAGCTGAGCAAGATCCTCACTCTACTGAGGGAAGCAGACACATCAGCCCATGAAGCAATGCAAGACATGGGGCAAGACATGGCCTAGGAATAGGGGAGCTGGAGGGTGGGAAGGGAGGGACTAAGGAAAGCTTTCTGGAGGAAGGGGCATGAGGNGACGTCCAAAATGTAGAAGTGGTGGATAAAAATAAGCCATGTTCATTAGATAGCTCCCTGCCCTACATAGCTGCCCAAAAACTCACGTCTCGCTTTGCCCAAAAGTAAATAGTCTCCTTATTTAGAAATGGCACAGTGGGAGGTAAATGAATCGACTAGGACAGACCAGTCATAACTCATCAAACTGAAAAGCTTAAAAACTCTTTATGGAAAAATTCAAATGTCTATCGGTTGTTGAAAGCCAGGCTCTGTGCTAGGAGCTTTACATACATTATCTTATTTAATCCTCCCACCAACTCTGCAAGGTTCTTCTTATTTTATTTAGCAGATGAGGAAAGGAGGCTCAGCAAAGTTAAGCAGCTTGTTTGGGGTCGTGAGAGGGAAACTGGGAGTCAGACCGTGGTCACTCTTGTCCCAAGCCCATGTTATTCTCACTAGACCCTACTGCTCATGACTGGCCAGATGATGAAGTTATCAGGCACATTTGAACACCTCATCCTTTATTATTGTCAGGAAATTCTTGGCCTGATCCTCGGCTGTAAGGTGCTCCACAGTGAGGCTGCTTATGAAAGATAAAGCATGAAATTAAATTCTCTCACAGGACTTCCCTGGTGGTCTACTGGCTAAGACTCCATGCTCCCAAAGCAGGGGGCCCGAGTTTGCTCCCTGGTTGGGGAACTAGATCCAACATGCCACAACTAAAGATTCCGTGTGCCATAACAATGTCCCAGCACAGCCAAATAAATAAAAATTAAAAAAAAAATTCCTCTCACCATGGTTGAGTCCATTCCTGACTTCCTCGAACCCTAGACTCTTGGCCTGGTTCTTGTTCTATAAACGATGGTCCATATGACAGAGATACCACTGGTGTCCAGCTTGCCTCTGTTCATTGGCCTTTCCTTGATTTTCTGATAATAATGCCTTTTGGTATTTTTTTTTAAACTTATATTTTATTTTATTGTTTTTTTGGCTGCACTGAGTTTTTGTTGCTGCACAGGGGGTTTCTCTAGTTGTGGCAAGTGGGGAGCTAGTCTTTGTTGTGGTTCATGAGCTTCTCGTTGTGGCGGCTTCTCTTATTGTGGAGCACCTGTTCTATCTAGGGCACTCGGGCTTCAGT
Organism: Neotragus pygmaeus; assembly: GCA_006410875.1. NCBI lineage: Eukaryota > Metazoa > Chordata > Mammalia > Artiodactyla > Bovidae > Neotragus > Neotragus pygmaeus. The sequence goes on from SJYV01017243.1 coordinate 1,679,942, forward strand.
AGTTGCAGCATGCAAGCTCAGTAGTTGTGGCTTGAGGACTCTAGAGTGCAGGCTCAATAGTTGTGACTTAGCTGCTCTGACGCACATGGGATCTTCCTGGATCAGGGATGGAACCAGTGTTCCCTGCATTGCAAGGCAAATTCTTAATCACTGGACTACCAGGGAAGCCCGACTTTTGGGATTTTGAAGCAGTCCATCATGCAGGTCCACTGCAAACAGTCCAACAGTGCTTGCAATCCTGTCCAGATTCTAAATCAGAAATCAGGCAAAGAGTAAGGTAGATGTAGGCCAGATAGCATCTTAGTGTGGCTAAGGACTAGACGGGACAACATTGCTTAGAGAGAGCAAATGGGTTTCTGTTGCACATGGTGGGAAGCAGCATCTGAGCTGGAGATTAGGTTGCAGGAAGTCTATTAGGGAATCTTCATGTGATCTACAACCATAGGAGAAAATGGAAAGAAGGCAGGGTTGGCAGAGAGGAAAGAAGCAGTGATGAGGGCTATTCAGAGGTCTCAGTTAGTGCACAGTTGGTCTTTATACTTTTACATAGGCCAGTCTAGGACTCAGGCTACCCCCGGCAAGGGGTGTGACTGGAAGACGGCGATATTCAGTTAAAGACAGTCCCTAGAGAGGACTATTGGCTGAGGGCTGTCAACCAGCAGCATCTACAGCAGAGGGGGAATAGCTGTTTTGTCCTCAAAGAAAATCCTGGCCACTCATGAGAGTGTCCACTGCATGAATCTACTTCTTTATTCAATTTCTGGAAGCAACTTTTCCACAATGCTGCCAGGCTTCTTTTCCTGGCAAAGACATAGAAGGAAAACACTAGTGGGACAGACCACAGCCCCATCATCACAGGGGCGGGTCTTGAGACCACAGCTGGTACTCACTGTCTCCCTCAGCCTCAGAAAACACCTCTGCTGGTCTAAGTGGCTGTCCAGGTGGTGTGATGAGACTCGCATCCTTGAAGATCTTTTCTCTGGGTGCCATGCCTTTCTTAGGCTATGGTGGCTGAAGTTGTCCATTTACCATGAAAATTGGTCAAGGGGATGCCAAGATAGGCAAACAGATGACCTGGGCACCAAATTCCTTTGTATGCCCAGTGTGCCAATGTGTACAGCAGCCCTACCTCCTCCTATGGCCCAGGGTCAATTTCTCTTGCCAAGATGGTAACTGTACTTCTTGCCAAGTTCCTTGGCACAGTGAGCCCCAAGTACCCTGGCAGTAGCCATTATTTATAGTTCAGTGGTTCTTTTGTTACATTCTCTGGTGGGAATGGACCCCCTCCCCAACCTGGAACTTGGACCTCTAAACCGGAAAAGCCCAAAGTCGAGGAGATGGGAAACACCAAGTCTCCAACCAGCAGTGACAGTAACTGGAGCCATGTCATTATGGCTTCCTACTGCCAAACCCTGGTTTTAGCAGAGCTGGGGCTGGGAAGTGTGAATCAGGGTGGATCAGGGTTACATAGGCTTCTTCCCCTCTTCCATTCCCATCTCTTTCTCTGGCACCCCTGCACCCAATTCTCGTACAAAAACAGTCTGTCTCTAGAGGAACAAGGAGGGTTTGTACTCTTTGGGGCTAGTTCATTCCTAAGAGGAAAAAGAAGCAACCGAGCCAGGCATGGCCACTGTGCTCTTGCTCCTTAGATCAGTGTGATATCCTTCCTCTCCACCTTGACTGATGGGGTGGAGATGTGCTGAGAATGTTATGTTAATGGAGCTCCCTCCACACAGAAGGAAACATTGAGGGTTGTAAAGAAGCACTTCCCTCTTCAAAAGTGATTGTTTATTGAGCACTTACTTTATGCCAAGGGCTTCCCAGGTGGCACTATGCTAAAGAATCCATCTGCCAATGCAGGAAACACAAGAGATGTGGGTTTGATCCCTGAGTTGGGAAGATCCCCTGGAATAAGAAATGACAACTCACTCCAGTATTCTTGCCTGGAAAATCCCACAGACAGAGGAGTCTGGTAGACTACAGTCCATGGGGTTGCAAAGAGTAAGGCATGACTGAATGACTGAACACACACACACACAGTATGCCAAACTCCAGGCTCAGTATATTTCTTCAGTTATCTTCACAATAATTCTATGAGGTGGGGACTATTTTTGCCTCCAGTTTACGTAAGATTTAGTGAAGCACATAGAAGTAAAGCGATAAGCCAAGAACCAAACCCAGGGCCTTCCCTGGTGATCCAGTGGTTAAGAATGTGCTTCTGCTGCAGGGGACGCAAGTTCAGTCCCTGGTTGGGGAACTAAGATCCTGCATGCTGCAGCCAAAAAGAGAAAAAGAAAGAAACAAACCAACCAACTTTCTTGAACTGAATAAAGATGGAATACAACATACCAACTTGAAAAATTATATAGGAAAAGTAACAACAACAGCAAAAAAATCAAACCCAATTGGTCCCAAGACCCAGGCTTGAAACACTGTTCTCGTAGCTCTCAAACTGGTAAACATAAGAATCATCAGGGGTAGTTTGTTAAAACTCAGGTACTGAACTTACATTCAAAGATCCTGATGGGCCTGAAGCAAAGCCCAGGAATAGGAATTTTTAACAAGGTCCCATCTACTCTGCAGAGAAGAACATGACTTAGGTGATTTGAGACCCAGCTTTGAAAACTGTTTTGTGATGGTATTTACTTCCTTCTTATTTGTAGGCCACGTGCATGAAAATAATTTGTTACTACTAGTTGAGCATATTTTCTGTTCCCCCTGCTGGAGGCAGCACAAGGAAATTTACCGGGCTTTTGTGGAACATAAGTAACCAAGGGTAATAGAGCACACCACTGACTGAAGCGGCTCAGACACCAAAAGCAATTAGCATTTAAAAATGGACACTCGACTGTCAGTTTGGCCTGAGTGATTAGTAAAGGATTTAGATAACTGTGGTGGTAGAGAAGAGTTAATTCTGGGAGTAAGAGTGTGACGAGCTGCCTAGAGAAAGCACTTAAAGGAAAGGATTTAGACACCGGGAGCATTAGGAAAAGATGCTATACGGGAAGAAGCGTAAGCAAGGGGAGCATCAGATTGTAATGGCAGTGAACAGTACAGAGAATGTCAGTTTCCTTAGAGAAGGGCTCAAGCCCCCAGACCCTGAACTCATGCACACAAGAACACAAATGATCCACAGAAAGCAGGAAAGAGGAACTGTGAAGATGAGACGAGGACCAAGGATCAGCAACACCAAATGGATGTTTCAACAGCATTTATTGCCTATTGGCATCATGCCAGTGCTTCAGATGCAGAGAGAAATTAAACCTAGTCCCTACTCTCCATAAGATACCACCAGATGTCCAGTGTTAGGGAAGAGAGATTAAACTTTTTCATTTCTTTTGTAGGGAAGGAAAAGTGATTTTATTCTATTCTAAGTTATAGCATGGGTCCCTTTTTTCTTTCCATTTCCTCCTATGGATGTAGATTCTAGTGGAAACCTCGGAAGACAAAACCTACAAAAACTGGTAAGCATGGCTCAAGCATTGAAAAACTGTTAAAGTGCTTGCCACCTAAAACTTGCCACCCAAACTCTCATGTTAGAAGTTGGTCATGGAAAGTGAGTTAGATCGACACTAGGTCACTCACCAACCTCAACACAATTTCTGTGTAATGAGACATACTATAAAACATTACATTATTCCCAACCCAGCAGCGCATCACTTTTAGGTATTAGCTGGCTCTGAGAGACTCAAAGTCTTAGCTAAATAAGTAAACCGAACTCTTAAATTCCAAAGAGCTGAACACAGCACCTTTGACACACTTGCCTATTTCATGTCAAAGAACTGTGGTCCTGGAAGTTATAAATATCTAGAGAAGTGTTAAAATCTTACTGGAAAAAAGAAAGTGAGAATTATAATGGTTGTAATGGGGAGCATTCTAATTATACAAGATCATTCATTTAAGAAGTGTATTTGAAAGCAAGTTTTCCCCCCAAAAATCAAACAGAATGGGATATCTATTTTAATTGGTGGGCAGAAAATTGCTAAAGCCTTAAAATGACAAAATGGCTTCATTGAAAGGGTCATTGTAAAGGGCTAATGAAAGATTAAAGACACAAGCAGACAAAATATTATCTAAAACAAAAGACTATAAGATTCTCATAACTCCTGCTCCCTTCTATCCTCCATTTTAATATTCATCCTAGTAATCCTGTCCGAATTGTCTTTTCACTCTAAAGAGACTATGAGAATGTAAACAACAATCCATCAAGTTAGTGGCTTTACAGATACCCCATATCACCTCGAGGCAGGGCCCCTGAATGGGTTTTTCTCATAACTAATGGGACTCTGAGACATTTTCTGGTAAACTTCGATGTTATCCTGCTCTCAGGTGGCCTCCAACATTGGTGTAAGACCAGATGTCAGATGGAGGCGTCTTTGTGTGTGATATGCATTACCTAGGGTTCAAGTCCCTGAAGTTTACCTGCCATCTGGGTAGTGAGAAGGACCTGGCATAGTCCCTTCCAAGATAAGTCAAGCTCAGGCTTTGTTTTCAGTGATTCCCAAGAAGGGGGGAAAAATTAGAAACGTTCATTTGGAGAGCTGTAGGCAGATATCTGAGGAAATTAGAAGAATTCAGGGCCCAGTCCAGTCATGGGTATATAGCAAAGCCTCAAAGTCAATCAACATGACCAGAATCCAACACAGATGAAGGAGCAAACACAATTTCTTCTCTCTACAATAACCTCGTTTTTTTTAAACAAAAGATAATTACAGCAAAAGTAAATTGTCACCATTAAACTTGGCCTGATTATCTATACAAATGCAGCAAAAACAGTGATCAACCACATAAGATCTTTTCAAGACTGCTTTGCTGGAGCCTTCTAAGCAAAGTATCAGGTTTCTCCAAGAGGCTATACTATTTCTGTAAAAGCCAATCTTATTTCCTTAGAACAGTCTGGTCATGTCTGAGTCTATCCACATCTCTCAAAGATGACATTCCAGCCAAAGCCTTAGTAATATAGCCAATGTTTCCAATTGTGTCTTATTAAAGGAGAAGAGGTCCTTATTGAAATTATGCAAATAATTAACTATGTTAGCCATGAAAAGAAGTCAAGTGACTTGACTGGTGTCCAGTGGTTAAGAACCAATCTTCCAACACAGGGTACAAAGTTCGATCTCTGGTTTGGAAAATAAGATCCCACATGCCACAACGCCACTAAACCTGTGCATAGCAGCTACTGAGCCCCCGAGCTTCAGAGCCCACGTGCCATAACTAGAGAGTCCATGTGCCGAAACAAAGATCCTCTATGCTGCAACTAAGACCCAAAGTAAATATATATGGAGAAGGAAATGGCATCCCACTCCAGTAGTCTTGACTGGAGAGTTCCATGGACAGAGGAGAGTTCATGAGGTCGCAAAGAGTCAGACATGACTGAGCGACCCAACACACACATACACACACACACACACACACATACTCACACACATACATACTCACACACACACATATTTTAATGAAAAGAAAAGAACAATCAAGAATTTCTGAATTCTGGGGTGATCAGGTAGGGGGCTGATGTTTCATCTTTGCTTACAAAGGTATACTTTATCAGATTACTCTAAGTAGCTTGAGAGAAAATGTTTCCTTAAGGAAACTTATGTCTGGAAAAAAAAAACATTAAAGAACCAGCAATATTTCAAACAAGAAGTCATAAAAATTGAGTCTCATTATATTAATTCTTTTTCTGTTTGAATTTAATTTTTCCATTAGTTCTGGAAATTCTTACCCAGTTTGGTTTTATGCTCTTAAAGTTATCAGAAACCTGTACATGTCAGTTTCTTTACTATGAGTCTCCTTGAAGATGCTTATACGAATACAACATAAAGAAAACTTACTATTCCTTATTTGAAAATATTTCCCATTTAATGCAACATATCAAATAAGCCCAATTGGTTTAATCTCTCTCTTTTTATAAGGAGAGAAAACGAATCTCTTGAGATGTTCTAGGGGCCTTCTGAAAAAATCCCAAAGCTAAATTAGCATAAAAAGAAAAAAACTTCATTTAGAATTTATTTTGGGGAAGTCTGTCAAAAATATCAGTTTTAAAGCACTTAATCAAACAGGATCTCAGAGCACTGTGAAACAATACTTAGTCATCCTTGACAGAAAAACTAAAATTTTAATTTTGTATCAGCTTACTGTTGATATTAAAAAGTATTTGATTTAATTTAATTAATTATAAACTTACACATTAAAATTCCTTTCTAAAGATTTCTTTTCCACAAACCTTTTACAAGTTTCTTTTTGCACTCAGATTTTATCCTGCCCCTGCTTTTTTCTCTTTACCATTCTGAAAAAAGCAGCCTCACGTTAGGACAAAATCTTTGGAATTATCTTTAGGATTTTTTTCCTTCTCAACAACAACAAAATGCATCTCCATTCTTCATAATTTCTTTTACCAATAGCACACATTCTATTTTGCTTGCATACAAAGATGTTTCCCTAATTATCTCTAGCAGATTTGACTTCATATATTAGAATTCTTAACCCTTAAAAACATAATTAAGTAAAAACCTAAGTATTAAAAATTAAGAAGCAAGCAACCGTAAACTGCCTGTAATATTAGCATTCTGTGGCTTGGCAGATTTATAAATACCTTGTATAGTTTATAGAGACCTATACTTTCTCATGATAAAATTTTTAGTGTTTCACAAACATGTTTACTAAAGGACCCAAATATCTTTAGTTTTTTCTGAAAAAAAGAAAAGTTATGACCAAACTAGATAGCATATTGAAAAGCAGAGACATTACTTTGCCGACTAAGGTCCATCTAGTCAAGGCTATGGTTTTTCCAGTGGTCATGTATGGATGTGAGTGTTGGACAGTGAAGAAAGCTGAGCCTCAAAGAACTGATGCTTTTGAACTGTGGTGTTGGAGAAGACTCTTGAGAGTCCCTTGGACTGCAAGGAGACCAACCTGTCCATCCTAAAGGAGATCAGTTCTGGGTGTTCATTGGAAGGACTGATGTTAAAGCTGACACTCCAATACTTTGACCACCTCATGCGAAGAGTTGACTCATTGGAAAAGACCCTGATGCTGGGAGGGATTGGGGGCAGGAGGAGAAAGGGACGACAGAGGATGAGATGGCTGGATGGCATCACCGACACGATGGACATGAGCTTGGGTGGACTCCGGGAGTTGGTGATGAACAGGGAGGCCTGGCGTGCTGCATTCATCGGGTTTCAAAGAGTCGGACACGACTGAGCGACTGAACTGAATTGAACTGAACTGAGGTCCAAGATGGTAGACAAATCAACGTCCATCAGACCTTGAGCCTCAATATATGTTCACTGTAACACATCAGCAAGCTAAATGACACACTCACATGTGCCAGGACAGTTCAAAGGCTGACCATACAGGTCAAAATTTGGCAGTGGCCCAATTCCTGGAAATCTTACCACTTACTCCAAAGAGCTGACATACTCCTCCAAATCTTTAGCCTATGAAATTACCTCCTCCTATGAAAACTGACATCCCTATACCCTGGGGCCACTCTCACCTTCTGAGATATCTCACATTCTGTCTGTGGAGTGTGTTTCTGTCTAAATAAATCCACGTCTTACCTATTACTTTGTTTCTCACTGAATTCTTTCTGCTATGAGAAATCAAGAACCCGAGCTTCATTAACTCCAGATATGTGATCTCAGTAAAAGAATATGAGTTCAAGCTCTAATCTGAGTTACAGGGCTTCAATCTCAAGCTGTTATTTTTGCTGACAAATTTTCTAAGGAATAACATGAGCGTATTTAACCTTTTGTACACAAATGTAGGATGCAGTATTATGTTTAATGCTGGTAATTCTTATGATACACCTGTTTTAAACTTAAAGAAAAAAATTTTTTAACTAAATTTAATACAGAATATTTTCCTAGATCACACGAAATTAAAAAGCATTTGGTTAAGTTTCTGTTATATTACTAAAAGTTAAAAAAATGCTTAATTTATTTAAGCACTTAATTTTTCTTTTTTATTGTTCATTCACTCAGTTATGTCCGACTCTTTGCAACCCCCATGGACTGCAGCATCTCAGGCTCCCCTGTCCTTCACTATCTCCCAGAGTTCACTCAGACTCATGTCCATCGAGTCCGTGATGCCATCCAGCCATCTCATCCTCTTGTCGTCCCCTTTTCCTCCTGCCCCCAATCCTTCCCAGCATCAGAGTCTTTTCCAATGAGTCAACTCTTCACATGAAGTGGCCAAAGTACTGGAGTTTCAGCTTTAGCATCATTCCTTCCAAAGAAATCCCAGAGCTGATCTCCTTCAGAATGGACTGGTTGGATCTCCTTGCAGTCCAAGGGACTCTCAAGAGTCTTCTCCAACACCACACTTCAAAAGCATCCATTCTTCAGTGCTCAGCTTTCTTTATAGTCCAACTCTCACATCCACACATGACTACTGGAAAAACCACAGCTTTGACTAGATGGACCTTTGTTGGCAAAGTAATGTCTCTGCTTTTTAATATGCTGTCTAGGTTCATCATAACTTTTCTTCCAAAGAGCAAGATCTTTTTATTTCATGGCTGGAGTCACCATCTGCAGTGATTTTGGAGCCCCCCAAAATAAAGTCTCTCACTGGAGAGAGTTTTTTCCCCATCTGTTTGCCGTGAAGTGATGGTGAAGGAGAAAACAGAACAGGTTCCATCTTGAAAGCAGGACTCCATCTTGGGCCAGATTGTGGAATTTGAGCTACAGGCCCAGTATCTATGGAAATGACATACCAACTGGAAAACCTGACCACCACCCCGCCCCCCAACCCCATGGAAGAGCCCCAGGGCTCATGCTTAGACTCTCCGTAGCCTAAAAGAATATCCTAATTATCTGTGTAGCTGAATAGAATCATAAATTCTACTATGCTTATTGGGGTATGACCACAGGTCTATTGATATTTGTCCACTTTTAACTACCTAGGCTTAAGGCATATGAATCTCAGGTTAGTTTTGATTGTATCTTTCTTTTCCTTTGTTCAAACTAGTTTCAAGGAATTTGGGGAGGTGGGTTTGGGCACTTACACTTAGGATATGTAAGGTTTTCACAAAAACTGGTCTCAGTCCTTGGCTAAGAGGAGACTTTGCCTTGGGCCCGCAGGTATAATAAATTGCACTTCACTATCTGCATTGTCCTTCTGAATGAGTTTGTTGCCCAGAATGCATGGCTACAGCAATGGGACCGGATGCCATGATCTTAGTTTTCTGAATGTTGAGTTTTAAGCCTACTTTTTCATTCCCCTTTTTCACTTTCATCAAGAGGCTCTTTAGTTCTTCGTTATTTCTCCTGGAAATCTTGAATCCAGCTTGTGCTTCATCCAGTCCAGCATTTCTCATTATGTACTCTGCATATAAGTTAAATAAGCAGGGTGACAATATACATCCCTGATGTACTCCTTTCCCAATTTGGAACAGTCCAGTTCTAACTGTTGCTTTTTGACCTGCATACAGATTTCTCAGGAGGCAGGTCAGGTGGCCTGGTATTCCCATCTCTTGAAGAATTTTCCACAGTTTGTTGTGTCCACACAGCCAAAGGCTTTGTCGTAGTCAATAAGGCAGAAGTAGATATTTTTCTGGAACCCTCTTGCTTTTTCGATGATCCAATGCATGTTGGCAATTTGATCTCTGGTTCCTTTGCTCTTTCTAAATCCAGCTCGAACATCTGAAAGTTCATGGTTCACGTACTGTTGAAGCCTGGCTTGGAGAATTTTGAGCATTACTTTGC